>JAQQZT010000039.1:3959354-3991054 GCA_030068275.1 Clarias platycephalus | reverse complement strand
GTACAGTATATAGACATAGGGATATATGCATATAGATAAACAGATATATGCACACATTTGTGTACACACATATGTATATAGTTATAGATAGATAGATAGATAGATAGATAGAGAGAGAGAGAAAGAGAGAGAGAGAGAGAGAGAGAGAGAGTGAGACCAAGGGGGGTTGTCAATATTATCCAATTACTATTCCCAGACAATTCACATAAATATTTAACAAAAATGTGATGAAAAAATACATATTCATTACAAATGACTAATCTTTTGTATCTAAAATCAACTTTCCAAAATTCTAACTTCAATTAAAATATAATCCAGATTAGAAAAAATCCAAAGAAAATCTGTGAATTCATGAATTGTTTTAGGTCAGGGATTCTCTAGGCCTACCAATAATTATTAATCACAGTCGTATGTGAAGACCCTAAAAATGACTCTTGCAAAGAGGCCTGCATTGCTGGTCTGTTTCTCAGGTATGTATTGATTTAGGAAGTGGGTGTCAGATTGATTTCGGATTCCGTGACCTCATGTTTATTAGTTACACAAAAGGCTCTGGCAGTGTTAGGGCCTCTCATGGGTGGGCTGGCTGCAGGCAGCTTATTGAGGTCCACCACACCCCTCTGCTTTGATAGCTTTCCACAGAGTGGTTTTGATCATGTTCAGAGAGAAACGCCGCACCTTGTTTAGATGTTGGCGAGGGTGGTCGATATGGTTGGCCTGGCCGGCGGACATTCATTCCAATTTAAATATTGCATTACACAACATGGAGTCGGTAATGCAGCTTAACAATGCAGCTATATCAGAGTTTTACAAATGGGAACAATTTAGGGAATAGATGTTGTAAAATGTGCACAATCATTGTTTTCCAGCCAAGCGAGATGATGGGGTGTACTACACACGCCAATATGGTGCATCAACACATGCCGCACGCCAAGCGACCCCAACAAAAGACAAAATTAGAAAGTAAACTTTACATTGGCCTGCCAAAGTCTGTTACAAGACAGAGGAAAATAACAACACGTGAGAAACTCTATACTGAAAATTTACGGAATGTGAAATACTCAGTTTATGTGTTAAATAAGGGATAATGTTCTTAAAGAACAAATAGTTATTAAATGTAATTACGAAAGACATCATGTATTACGAAAGGTTGTGTATTTACAACCAATAGATCAATTGTTCTATAAAGTATCTTGTCTGTTTTTAAATAAACTGTTCACTTACATGTCTTTTTCATTAGTGTTTCAGTAGAAAACACATTATAATTATTATTATCATCATCATCATTAATAATCTTACAGAGACATCTTTGTGTTTTGTGACATAACACATAGTATGAAGTAATAACCCATGTTTCTGATTAAAAAGATCATTAATGCTGTCTGGAATTTTTCATCTGTAGACAGAATGACTGTATCAGGTTCTCCAACAAGCTTGGAACAATGTATTAGACAAATTGTTTATAAAAGAAATGCACTGCAATGTACCCAGGAGAATCTGTGATAATATAAATTCAATGGAAAATCCAGATTTTTTTTTTTTTTTCTGGTTGGTTGACAGTATTGAGCTCAAAAGATCAATTATTTTAATCCTTGGGTAAATTTTGTTTTATTATTTTTGAAGGGTGTTCATTGTAAATGACATACTTTTGTGTAAAACTGTAGCTCCAAGAAAAAATTTTTTAAATCACTGGGTTACCATTAAAAACCCAAATATGAATAAATTTAATTAAATTAATGGAGCATTTGAAGAAATTATCGATTTAGTGATATGAGCATTAAATGCTGTGGTATGCACTGGTGAGAATCCTTCTAACTAGTCTTATGGTATGTTGATGGCTCAGGTGACAAACAAGACTTAAGAGGAAAATTTGTCTTCTATCCAGCATCAAACGGAAGAATTCTGTGTTTTGAGCTTAAAGAACAAAAAATCACTAAAATATAAATTAAGCTCAAAAGCAAACAAGACAAAACAGAATAAAAAACAAAAAAATGTGTTTTTGAAACCATTCTGTAATACACAGAATAACTCGTCTGATTATATTTCTGGACTACACATTAGGAATGAACTACTACAGAAAGAAGATTCCTCTTCATGCTGACTCAAGCCTCACTGATGTCATTAAGTAAAAAATATGGCTCTCTTGATCCCTTGTAACAGTGCAGTGGGGCTGGCTGCAACATGCTGTCCTGTGTGGGAGCGCTCCTCATGGTTGATGGTTAAATGATATAATTCTCCCTAAAAAATTCAGTCAGAGCAGTTAACTAGAGACAGACATCCAAGATTTCAAAGTGTTTAAGCCTGATATTTGGATTTGAGCTAAAATGCTGCTTTTCACATTTGATGGATACATTTTCCTTAAAATCTCATCTTTTACAGTTAGTCTATTCTTTACAAATAATAGATATATGATTTGCGTATGAGAGACTTCTGGGTTTCGCAAAATGGGTCAATTAAGCTGCTCTAAAAATGTAAAAGTTATGAAAATAGAAAAAAAAATATTTTGTTTTAAGTCATTGCAAATCTGTCTGGGTTAAATTTTACACACATAAACACACACACTATTCACCTCAGCAACTGATAAGAAGCATTTTAAGATTCCAAGCGTGTGAGTATTTATCAGTTCTTAGTAGTTGGCTGAAAGTGCCCCTGTGCTGTCATTCCTTCTACTGATGCAGCATTTACGATTGAAGATAAAGATTTACAATCACACTTATTTCTCTTTATTGTTTTTAATCTAATTATTTTGCTTAATTCTAGTGTTTTTTAATAGAATTATCTGCCAATGGTATAATGCACATTTAAAATTAAAATTGTTTAAAAAAATACGTCTAATGGTCTTCAATTTTTATACTCTGAAATCATTAGGAGAAACATTTTATTTATTCTGGATCTCTTTACTTGCTATGTATTGTTTGCAATGATACATTGCTTTGTGTCTTTCTACCTGTTCTACTGTTTGTCCAGATGTGTCTGAATATTGTGTGGCCTTAGCAAACAACATGAAGTCAGAGAACAGAATTAAAATATGTCCAACAGTCAGTGCTAAGTATATTACCACAGAGAACTGGGAACTAATACCATTATATAACAAAAGACTGTTAATCCATCTCTAGTTACATAGTGAGATTACACTAGCATCAGAGAGCTTCTCTGAGCAGATGCAATTCAGCAGTAGCTTAAGCACAGGAGGCCCACTCTACCTTTAAAGGGGATTGCTTTTATGCCGTTGATTCCTGCATGCTGGGAATGGAGACACTGTCAGTTTGCAGCTCTCTTAAAGCGAAACTGTAACTACCGTCAATCTCAGATGGTGCTCTACCTCGTAAATCAAGAAGTAAGAATCAGAAGTTACAATGGCAACAAACTTTTATTCCTCGTTTCTGGGGATTGAGCTAATGTGCCATAGTTTAGTCTGTCTCCTCTTTACAGAGTGACTCGCCTGAGAGGCCTATAACAGCCAGGAGAGCTTATGGTGCTCTCAAGCACACCCAAATATTGCAGCTGTGTTTTGGCCTTGTCTGTCAGCGAAAAAGCAGAGAATGAAACTCAAGAGGCCACTTTGTGACGGCTGTTGCTGTGGAAACAAACTCATTCAGATTTAGTATAGTGATTCATGGTGTGTTTCTACATGCCTACAGCCCAAAAATTTCCCCCCACCACAAACAACACTTACACTATATTGTTATAAATAAATAATTGTAAAAAAGCTTAATGCCACTTATATATGTCCACTTGTAGATATTTTATGGCCTGAATACTCTGAAATGCTAATGACAAGAAGAATGTAAGTAACAGTCAGTCTAACAGACTGTTTGCTGTTTTTTTCATCTGTAAGCACTTTATATCTACAAATTCAATTCAATAAAAAAATTTGAGATGCAAAAATAATTATAATCCCTGTTGTCCCATAGCTTTAATGCATGAACCTAGTGAGCCTTTCCTAACAGCGCCATCTTGTGTTCAGTAAAATGACACATGCTTCCTGAGAAGGAATGTTTCTCTAACTCTCTTATTTATTTACAGTAATAAATAAAAAAATAAATAAAATTTATATATATATAAAGTAAAAAGCAGCGGGGAGCATGAGTCTTGATTTTAGCCATTACCGTTGTGAAAAAGTTAATTTATTTAGAGTTGCTATGTGAAATCACAGATCTTTGAACTATTGATTTTTTTATATTATTTTGAACGATGTTTTCTTGCCCTTTGCTGAGTACAATAATAATAATAATAATAATAATAATAATAATAATAATAATAATAATAATTCATTTAGGCCTGCAGCATATCCCAGGAGACTTGGGCACAAGGCAGGGTACCTATCAATAGCAGGGCACACATGCACCTCACACATACATTACGTGTATTTAGGCTAACCTGCATGCCTTTGCACTGTGGGAGTCGAACCCTCAACCCTGGTAGTTTAAGCCCATAGTGCTAAGCACTATGTCACTGTGCAGCCAATAATAATAATAATAATAATAATAATAATAAAGAAGTGAAAGAAGATTTCAAACATATAAAAAAAAAACTTTTTGTGTGCTACTAAATTCTATCCCCTTTCTGAAGGCAGATTCTAATATTTATTATTAAAATTTTATCATATAAAATATACAAATATTCATTCAATATGAAATGAAACCGAATAAACAAACTAATGTCTTGATAAAATGAATAAGCTGAAGATAACTTTGTTTTTAAAAGTAATATGTTAAGAATATAAGTAATATGTCAAAAATCTTAAGAGATATACATTTCTGACCAGATTTGTTCGACAATAAATATATGAATATAAAAACAAACAAGCAAACAAATTAGATTAAATGAACTGTTCGGAGATAAATCAACATTTTTGCTTGTATTTGCTTAAGTTTCTCTTTCGGGTAAATCTAGCTAGCTAAGTCAATAATCTTGGACAACTAAGTAACTTTAATATCTACAGTATTTTGATAGTAAATTAGCTATTGGTTAGTATTCTAGTTTTAAGTAGGTTTTTAATGTACAAACGTTACATAAACTATTTATTTGCTGCAATAATATTAATAATAATACATTTTATATAGCATTTGTAGTATAAAGATGAAATTTCATAGCACGAGCTATTTTCAGCCGTTTGCCGTTATTCTGACCGTTATTTTCTGTTAAAAAATTACATTTAAATCGAAATTCATTTAGCGCGAGCGAAACGGACGCGTCACAGCTGCCTGTTCTTCTAACTGAATTAAATAATGAACGAACTAAATGACCTAATACATTCACACCTATTAAATTACAAATAATAAAGTTTCTATGAGGTTGGTTCCCTGTAATGGTTGAATAACATACTGTAACTTTTAAATTTCACTTACCATGCCCGATAATACACTTTATGGGCAAAAGCATGTACACACATGAGTGTTACACCAATATATCCACCACAAGACTTGAAGCACACAATCGTATAGAATTTCTTTCTATGCTGTAGAATTACAATTTCCCTTCACTGGATCTTCTACCAGTTCAAGCATAACAGCACCCCTGTGCGGAAAGTCCTGATGTGTTATGGTTGGAATGGAAGACCTCAAGTGGCCTGCACACAGCCCTAACCTCGGGCCCTTTTGGATGAACTGGATCCTTCTCAGCATCTAAACGTCAGTTCAGACCTCACTAATGCTCCTGTAGCTGAATAAATACAAATCCCCCAGGCATCTAGTGGAAAGCCTCCCCAGAAGAGAAGAGTTCAGCGCATTGTAACAGCTAAGGAGGATTAAATCTGGAAATCAATGTTCAACAAGTACATACATGAAGTTGTGTGCATACTACAGTATTGGGCATACAATGTAATATACATGCTGCTCATTTTTTCCCAAATGACAGATTACTCTATAAGCCATAATTACAATTCTACACAGATAAGTGCACCCTCAAGGTGGTATTATAAAGATGGCACAATTGGCCATTTTATGGTAAAACATTAGACGAGTCTGCTGGCTCATTAGAGTGTACAAGTGCAATTAAGAATGCATTTATGGAAACTATGAGTTATAGTAGTTAAAGTACTTAATTCTTAAATCTCTTTACAGACATAATTTTGGGATATATTATGTATTAAAAGCTGGATTTGCTTTCACTTTTGTATGTTTAGAAAACTATTTCGATTCATCCATTGGTTTAAATTTCACATTCAGAGACAAGATTATGTATTTTATGGGTGTTTCTTATTAATAGCACAGTTACAATTTTACATAAGTCAAAAATAACTTATAATATATATTGTGTATAACAAATAATACACAATATATAGTTATACTGATAAAGTTTTTTATATACAGCAGCTAATACTAAACGTGTGCTAAGTTAATTTTTTTCTCTTAAAAAAAAAAAGACAATTACAATAAATAAACAGCAGATGGCGCTGCTGAGGTTTGACCTAGCTGCAACTTGCATGATTTGCATATTCCGTTTCACTCTCAGTTTCTAGACCTACAAAAACAAATCCTTAATACATGAAAATCTGTTTTGTCGTTTAGTCTCCAAATTCAAATCACTTGTGGAGATGGTGGAGTGAACATCTCCAAACTTCATCCTGTAGTTCTTAAAATGTACCATGTACCAACTTCATCAGTAGCATTTTTAAATAACTATACCTGAACAACATGAATGCATATGCTACATTAGTACATGCATGTACTGATAGTTTTGCTGAACACCTTACATTTAGAAGAAGAAAAAAATCAATCCTAACTTTAAAAAGCCATATTAAGGTGGAGCACTCGCTTTATCTCCACTACAAAGAGTGATGCAGTGGCACTTTACGCCTCCTTCACTTCCTTATCTGAACACTCAGAGCTTCAGAACTTGCTTGGATTGAGCGCTGTGACATTGAACATCAGTTTTAGGGGTTAACATTTAAACTTGACAAGTATTCCTCATTCCTCACTTACAAAAATCATTGTAAATGGACTAGCAAAACAAAAATGTCCTGATGTGACATCACTGTGAAATTACTTTATTTGTTAAAACCTACACCACCTATATGAGGAAGTTGAAGTATTCTGGGGAAACCCACAAAGCGCAGGGACAACGTGCAAACCCTCCGTACATAGACCAGAGGAAATATTCAAACCTCCGACCCTGAAGGCGTGAGGCGGCGTTGCTAACCACTAAGCCACCACAAATATTTCAGTTCAAAGATATTTAATGTGGGTGAACGTTTCCCTTAAGTACATCATGAGATCATGATTTTATGACAGACCAAAACATTACAGTACGTCCCACTGATAACATCTTCATCCTCAGAGCTGGACAGAGACCATATAACAAGAAAGCGACAACTTTATACTGCAACTCTGTTTTATTCCCAGTATTCTTTACACTTAATAGTGAATAATGCCACACAATTCACAGATGCCGTCTCTCTCTGTGCACATGTCAGTGTAAATGTGTGGCTTTTTGTGCTTTATCGAGGCAGGCGTCCAAGTTAGACTAAATGCTGCTACAGATCTGAATGACTCAATACTACTGAATGTCAATGCTACTAATTCATTCAGTCCGGCTGCTCAGTATAGGCCATGCTCATGTAGATCAATACTTGACAATAGTGAAAGTGTGGAATTCTTTCAGTTTTTTTGGCCTGATCACACTTAGACTGGCTGCTTCTTCATCACAAACATGGATCGAATTTATTCCAAATTGTGTACAGTAATAAGTTGTAATTTCAAGTTGTATAAAAGGAGTCTACATGGGAGTGAAATTCATTACATCATCAATTACATCAGAAATATTTCATACTGCTTCATTTGTGTGCAGTTTTTATGTCAACAAATGTACTAATGTTTGGTGAATAAAGCCAAAAATGAGGCAAACAGGCAGCCAAACTGCTGTACCTTTAATATGGGGAGACGTGCAATATGTAAAGGATAAAATAGAAAACATAACGAGGTATTTCACATACAGAAAAATTATCGTTATGATGCAGCATGATACGAAACGGCGCTAAACAGGAAGTTGATTCATTGCGAATAACACCACATCGTGTTCTATTCCACAGCACAGCACTGAGTCAATGCTTACAATTTACTATCTATTTTGAAGGGAACCTTAGAATTTTTATTCATTTCAAGATAAATGTAAAGTTAACACTTACAATTAAAGCAACTATAAACAGTCCTTGTGAATAAGCTGTTACTATGAAAACTAGTAAGAATAAGTATTAGAATAAACGCATTAACATAAACATGTGCAGTACTGTCACAGCACCGTGCTATACAGTACAAATACAGCATGTTTAAAAAAAAAAATAAAAAAAACTATCTATACTGTACATAATTACCTCTTCTGTATCAAGTTAACCCGCGACCCTGAATACAGGATAAAGCGGTATGGAAGATGAGTGAGTGAGTGAGTGAGATGAAGGTGTGAAAGTGATTGACATTTACAGAAGATTTTGACCACAGAACATTGATGAGACTCTTACCTGCAGAAAAACATTTGAATGATGCAAACTAGTTAAAGAAGGCCGTACATTTGTGAATGACGATCCCGGCCGAGGTGGCTCGGAGTCCACTGTCAGTCATTCCTGTAAACATTCAGCCAGTGGAGCGCCTGATCATTGAAAATCGTCAGACGACTTGTCGCCAACTTGCAGAAGAGACACATCTGTCTGTGGGAACTGTACACACAATCATTCACCAACACCACTTGCTGGGAGTTATTGCAAAAGCCCCTGTACAGTCCTGACCTCACTCCAAACCATTTTCACATGTTTGAGCCATTAAAGGAGTTCCTGGGAGGCCGGGGTTTTAGACATAAAGCAGGCAGTCTGATCATGGCTCCGGAATACTGAGAAAGCTTTCTACCTTGATGGTATCCAAGCACTAGTGAAACACTAAGACAAGTGTAGCATTAGTGTAGCATGGGATTATATAGAGAAATAACACCCCTTGTACATACAGCTTCTGTGTATGCATTTCCACCAAATGCCATTTCTTTTTAACAGCTGTATGGATGAACAAGGTACAGCCTCAAATATATGTTACTTTGGATAGAAATTCTGTAAAATAAGTAAATGAATAAATACATGTAAAAAGAGAAAAAGAAAATTAAAAAGAGAGACACACAGGAGCCTCATTAAAAAACATGCTGAGGTCCAGGTCGAGGGCTGCAATTAAAGCCTCTGTACCTCCTGTTTGTTTTCAGGAGCTAAATCTGGCATAACGTGTGGCTGGCTGCCTCTGCTGGCCTCTTGAGGAGAGTAGGATGTATACACACACACACACTTTTTGGCACAGGCTTAAATTCCTTTATGAAGCCCATGGAGCAGCAGCAGGCATAGAGATGATTGGCACCATTTTGGCAACAGGTATAAGAATAATCATATTTGTATAGGAAGTCTTATGAGATTAAATTCAGCTTTAGGAATTAGGTTTATAAAATAGCAGCAGTGGGTTTCTAGGCAGGTTCTGATACTGCAACTGAATAAATGCAAATTAAAAATAAACATTGACTCATAATTAATTCATAAACCTTAATAAATGTGTTCAGACAAGGTATAAAAAAATTTAAAAAAATCAGCTCACCCTGTATGAATATGACTTCAAATAAAAATGTGTCATGTCATGCTGTTATGGAAGCAATTAATGATGGAGTGGTGTGATGATCCACCAGAGTGACTGGTCTCACATCAAAGGCTGTTATTTTGCACAAGAAATCTGGACTCAGCTTGTCATGTCACTGAGAACCCACGAACTAAAAGGGAACTCCTCTTTCCTGAAAATCCGTCAGTTAGAGTTTATCGCTGGAAACCATGGAAGATGTCACCGCATGACTAATGAAACACTTTTTCTTATCGGTCAGTGAGTGCACTTGTGTAAATTCTTACTGTATATATTAGAAAGGTTCAAAAGAGCATAAAGCTGAGATTTGTAGAACTACTGGCAAAGCTGCTGTCATGGAGAATTAATCAACACCTTCTGGCCAATCAGATTTGAGAATTCAACAGTGCTGAGGTATAAATGGTGTTAAATGAATGGTTGCACTGTAGATATATGTGGGTTGTGCTTATGCTTGGTTGTACTGGTGCCTTAGAGGCTGAGTGAGAGAGAGAGAGAGAGACACAGTCACAGAGAAGACTGATATAAAGAGCTCACTGTGTAAATGTGGATTCCAGATTCACCCTGTCGAGACAGCTCACATCTCAGCTCTCCATGCGGGTGAGCATGCATATACACACACACGCACATGCACACATGCACACACTGATAAGCTGTACTTAGGGATCAGGATGTTTGTGTGATCATTTTCAATCATCTAAACGTGGTAGTTTATTGATATTTGATAAGCAATAGTGTTTGTAGTAATTAGCATTAAAATCAGCTTCTTATTCACACAGATACTCAAAATGATTTGTTTAGTTACTCGGATTCAGTTACGTGTTTTTGTGATTGCTTTCTTATGAGGATTTGGAAGAGTTAATGACTTTCTAGTGTTTGCATGCACTTCAGCAGCTGTACTCCCTTTTGCAATGTGATGTGGAACAGCCTGCGTCAGCAAATCTGTCTGGTTTCTGGACCATTTTTCTTATATATTATGTTTTATCTTATACTGTATATTGTTATATCTCATAACATTTCTACTTTGCCAGTGGGTGTTTAATATAAGGAGTCTGGTACTATGGGATTTATATGATTGTCACCAAACCGGAGTAATACGATCTCAAGATATTGAGGATGTCTCAAACGGTGACTTAGCCATGGCGATGCCTTAAATTTAACCCAAAAAGTAGCTAATAATCTCCTGAGTGGCATCATATTGAGTGACATCATAGTGTGATGCTTTTTTCCAGTATCCAGGGCTTTCTTCTTTGCAACTATATTATCTTATATACAGTATTGTTATATCTTATAGCATTTCCATCTTGCTAGTTGGAGTTTAATATAATATGTCTGGTAGTATAAAACAACTGCTTTGTAAGTCCTGGAACTGTGATGATGGTGAAAAATGAATGATGTTCATCATAATTATGATGAATTACAAACCTGATTTAAAAAAAAAACCTCAGCCTTCTATTACACGAAGGGAATAAATGCAGCATGTACTTGTTTTGCAGAATTCTAAAATGAAAGCATTAATCATCGTGGTCCTTGTCCTGCTACACGTACACGTGCGGGACGCGATTCCATCGAACCGCTGGTCCTGCTACAGAAAGATGGTGAAGGATAGAAACTGCCATGATGTTGGACCGGAGAGGATGAGGCCCATCGAGTCGCTGAGAAATCATTATTGGGAAGGCAACGAGTGCGACATAGTGTGTTACTGTAACCTCCTTGAGCTGCTGTGCTGCCCCAGGTAACTGCACAGTTTTGCCATTAAGTGGGATCTAAGGGTGACAGAGATCAAGTCACGGAACCACCATTAAACACAGAAAGCACTGTAGCCATCATGACGAGCCTAGTTTTACCCAAATGTGGGGAGAATGAAACACAGGTCTAAATTTTTGGCTCTTGGATGCGCAGGCTGTGCTCTGCGAAATAATCACTCACTCACTCACTGATCGTCTACCACTTTATCCTACTGTATATACAGTGTTGCTGGGGGCCTGGAGCCTCTTAGGAGATTTAGGGCATGAGGTGGGGTACACCCTGGATAGGGTGCCAATCCATCGCAGGGCACACACAACCACACACGCTTATTCATACACTACGGGCAATTTGGGAATGCATGTCTGTGGGAGAAAACTGGAGTGCAGAGGAAACCCACCAAGCACGGGGAGAACATGCAAAATCCATGCACATAGAGACGGGAATCGAACCCGGACTACTTTTGCTGCGCCTAAGTGTCTCATCACCGTACTGTGCTTGAAGTCTCCAGTAAATGTCAATCAGTTTTATGCCTTCATTCACCAGACCAAGACCAGCTTTGATTTTGAATATTCCTGATATATCTTATATATTGTGAAAGACATTGTGAATAGCATCAGGTAAACCCCAGTTCAGGTCTGTTGTCATGCTGTAATAATGCAATGCAATGCAATAATGTGATGAAATTAATTCCTAGGTTTGTACAAGTCTATCAACAAAACAACATAATTATGTAACTTCTGCATAAATGAAAACCTCCCCTTATTCAAACTTCTAATCATTTTGTAAAATCTTGAGCAATCTTTGAACTATCTAGAGGCAGTGGTGAGTCAACCAGTTAAGGCTCTTACTGATCAGAGCATCAGCACAACAAAGCTGCCACTGTTGAGCACTTGAGCAACTCTCTGTAGTCCAGGGGCGCTGTATCGTGGCTCTGACCCTGCACTCCGACCCCAGCTTCATAACAAGCTGGGATATGTGAAGAAAAGAATTTCTCTGTGCTGTAATGTACTGTAGTAAATAAGGCTGTTTTTTCAACTAAAACAATCAGAAATTCAAAACATTTGTTTTTGTTACAGGACCGTCTTCTTTGGATCGAAAATCTCCTTTGTGATTCCATGCAAAACGTCGGACACTGGACATTGAGTGGACCAAACGTTAGCGATGCTGATTGAAAAATCTCTTCAAGACCAAACGTCGAAGCAGCGGAAAAACATTGTGTGCTAATTTTGTTATACAGCATGCAATATCCATTTACATGTATCTAGTTAAACGTAAATCTGTTTGGTCGCTGTTTGTGCACAATCTGTCCTCGTTTATAGCGGTGTGTCCCATCCTGGAGGTCTGTTGTTCGGATACTAACCCTAATCTAACACATATGATCCATCTGTACTCCGTGCCTCCACACATTCTGTACCGCTGTTCTAATTAGCCTATTGTTTACATTAGGTGAGATATGTTTATACTGTATGTAGTTTCATTTATTAGATCCAGGTGTGATGAATGAGAAAGCATGAGCTTTAAACTAATGCACTGAGATTATCCTGTCATGCATTTCTCAACTTCAAATCTCAATTCACCTCAAAATGACCATTAAAGTAATTTCTTCAATCTATTTAAATGGTGTAACGCAGCGGAAATCAGACAGTGCTATAACTATGAGGAACTATGCCTCAGGCTGTTGTGGGTCTAATTACAGAGATTCGGAGTTCTGAAGGATTCCTTACAAAATTGATTTAAAAAAAGTCTTTAAATATATAAATGTTACTAACGTCTATTGAGCGCAAACCATAAAAAGTTATGGTTTTGGTGTAATCTGACACAATATGAAGCGCACATCTGATCATTGCAAATTATTACAAGGTTGCAAAAAGCGCTTTTCATGTGGCAGTGTCAACAAATATAAACAACATCTGCCATACATGATAGTTCTCCCTGTACACAAAATTTTGATGTCATTAATTTGTTCTCTCCTATCTGCCTGAAGAGTTTTTCATAGTTAATTAATCAAATGTGTGGCAGGACTTTTATTTTCTGACGCCAGGTTTTTCTGAACTCGCAAATTCTCGAGTGAATTCTGATCTCCGCTGGCAGAGTTCTGTACATGACCTTCAGGAAGCAATCAAGCACACATGGAGTGATCTTTCTGATTCTATGCGCAGCAGGTTTTGAAGAATAAAGGTCTTCATACCTTTGATTGTTATTATTTTACAATTTTTAGAATATGATTAAAACATTGAATATCACTTTTGCCTCAATACTTTTGACCATTGCTGTACTTATAAGAACATCATGCCATGTCAAACATGACTTGAGAATTATATGATTGCTATTTAAACACTACAGATGCTTTGTAATATTCCAGTGTACTGAAAATTCCTGCCATGTTTACTTTATGATGCAATTCTTATTTGGAATTCTTGAAATGTTTTTCTTTGTGCTGAACGCTGTCAGAGTACCAGTGCAGAAGCACTGAATAACTTCCATTATTAGGCATTATTAGCAACTTTGGCAGTGCTTATTGTATTTATTAAAATATTTTTAAAAAGTATTATTGTACTATAAGATTGTGCACGTTGATATTTAAAGGTATATTTATTCACTTTCAAAACTTTTTCCTGGTCAGGAACGGATCTGGAAACAAGAGGCGGAAGTTGCATGCACACACACACACACACACAAAACCCACACAGAAATGGGAAGAAGATGCTCAGAAACTCGGCACAGGTTTAGTAAACCTTCTAAACTGAAGCTTTCTTTAAAGGATAAAAATGCTCTTTGTGTATATAAAGCAGACACAACACTCAATTCATGTTGTGAAGACTCACAGTGTGATGACAGACATTGCTGATTTTAATTTGTTAGACAATTTAAGGGTGTGGGGGAAAGAAAATCATGAACAGGAGTTAGAAGTCTGTTTAGTTTTAATGCTGGGTTTCGCATTCAATGTGCTTTAGATGTATGAACATTATGCATTCTGAAAGGAGATTTCAGAACATCATGTACAGCAACACGGCAGCGCAAAACTGCTATTATATTACTGACTTATCATTCTTGACCTTTAATATTTTATCAAAGGAATGGTTAAGTACTATTTTCTCTTTCCTGTATCAGTTTATATACTGTGTGAAAGATAAAAGAAAGATATACGAAAGATAAAAGATTTTTTTCCCCACATTGATGCATGTTGCAGACGTGACTAAATAAGAATAACCTGTGACCACACTACCTATACAAAAAAAATGAATGAAAGAAATAAACCATAGTTCTGGCTACTTCTTCATTTACTCTCTTGTTCAAGAAATAAGTAGACTAGATAGTGAAAGTGGCCAATTTGCCTGCTTCATTCACACCTTTTGTGTCCTTGAAAAACTCTCACCTGTCTGTCATTGAACAGTAATGTGGCAATTTCATTGTCCTCAAATCCCCTGTGGCCTTCCTACTGTTTAAACTTGTTGGTTGGCTATTATCATCAATGTTGGCATCAATCCCTTTGACTGCTGGAGGAGGGAAATTGAGATGTGTCTCTTTGAAACAGCATTTTAAACCACAGTGCTGAGACAGTACAGTATTATGTTAATTGCTGCCGGGGCTGCTTTAGCATGTGAAAAAAATGCTTCTTTGTGATTTAAAGCTCCAAGTCGAGCAACTGAATGTAAAGAACTGCAGGGGATGGTGTTTCAGTTACATTTGGCCTACGTTTATCTTAAACATTAATACATACACTGCCCAGCCAGAAACAAACAGAAAGGCGCACACACACACACTAAGTTGTTCGACGATTTAGCAGAGCTCCCAGAACCACTTTCACACTCCTGAGTCCTGGAACATAGCCGTGCCATCAGGGAAGATGGATGTGATACCCTGGTCATTCAGTACATTCAGGTCACCAGCCGACTTCATTTTATTGCCACATAACATTGCTGAGTCTAGACCTGAGCAACTGAAGCAACTCCAGATCATAAAACTGCCTCCAGAGGCTTGTACAGTACAGTGGGAACTATGCATAATGGGTGCATCGCTACATGCACTTCACTACTTACCCGGATGCGCTCATCACTCTGGAGTATGATCAATCTGGACTCGTCAGACCACGTGACCTTTTTCAATCTGACCTCTTCAAACTCTGTGAGCTCATTTCACATTGTGTTTGTGGAAATGCAGTTCTGTCACTATTAAACATAAATGTAGTTTCCACTATTCTACGATGCCACTTCACCAAGAATCTCAATAATTTCATCAATGTTATTTACTTGCTTTCTTTGCTTCAAACAGGGCCCACTAAAACTTTGTTTGACTTTTCTTTTTTCATGCAGTTAATCATTTAGTCATATATACTTTTTTTGAATTAAATCTTGACCTGCATATTTTACTTTTACCTTATACTGGTAGGTCTAGATGACTAGACTTGCATTGGAGTTCTCCTTATGATTTCTCTTTATGAGTTCTTTCTTTATGATTTAGTCTAACATTAAGGAAACAGGAAACACAAATGGTACAGAGTGCAGGATGTGCAGCTTTTAAAATTATAGATTTTAATCCACGTTTTTGTTACAGCAATATAAAGCACAGCAAACTGTTTTCAAAAGTTGTTATTCACCTTTTGACTGACTGGTCTGTTGAATGAAAGTTTAACGAAGACTTCAAAAACTCAAAAGCAATGTCAACTTGAACTTAATTTGAGTGGAAAGTTCAGAAACCAAAAGCACAGTGGCTCTGATGAATAGACAAACTCATACAGTGCACATTTAAATGACGTACGACAAGTTTCTATCTGGGTAAACACAGAATGCATGAACATAATTGCAGATGGCATTGCTTTCTGTACTGAAAGTGAAAAACACTATTGAAGGTCTTAAGTTGTTTTCTACACCAACAAGTGTTAAGGGTTTGCAATCATCTGTAAGAACTTCCACTAGAAATGGGTCAAATTGCAGCAAAGACGTGCACTTACCCAACAATCTGGAGCTTGCTGCAAAGGAAGTCAGTGAGAAACAAACAGGAACAAAATCCAGATGTGAACCTCTACAATATACTCAAGCACCTGAAAGCATGACACTTTTTTTCTCGTGTAAACTTCAACTTTTTAAAGTAAAGTAAAATCTTCTACTTCCAGCAGTACTGCATGTAGTTTGGAAGATACTGTCTCTCATCAAAGTAGTTATTTTACACTGAAGTTTATTTATGCAAATATGGATGACATTTTTCATACTTTAAAGTTAAGATGGTGTCAACTAACATACTGTACCAGTAAGTATGCTGGAATTTGAAGAGTCATATATATATAGTTATGTGATTAAATTTGCAGCTATGCTGGCACATTAAGAAAAGTTAGTTGGATGGATAGATGGATGTATGGATAACTCATCCTTGTGAAACAATCAGGACTTTGTTGCAATTGGACCCACTGAGTAACTGAAAGAGGAACAAATTCCATATATGAACCGTCATGTTACAAATGATTCATTTTTTTTTAAAATTCTGATTAGATTGGAATTTTTTAATCTTCCTTAAAAGTCTTAACAATCTCACACGATCTGTATACATTCCAAAGTAAGACTTTTTAAAATATTTTTTTGAAGGTATTACTATTGATTGTATTCATTGGTTGTTATCTGTCCTCTTTATTATCTTCAAGATGTTTGCTAATCCACTTTATTGAGATAAATAAATAATTTCCTTACTTGACAATCCGAAGTCAGCTGTGAACATCCCGTTGAAATGTTTTTTTTAATTAGTTTATTTTAATGTCATCCTCATGATGGTTTAGTCCTTCTTACTCAGTCAATACTTGCTTGAAAGTGTTACTTTGCACTACTTGCTATATTCACTACAAGCAAATGTTTAATTAGACAATTTCTCTACATATATAAAACCGAAATTCTGTTTGTTAGATTGGATGGCAGGTGAAGTTAGGGATCGCGGGTAATGTTTGTTCAGGCAGCATCATCATCTGCTTTTTAGATTAGATTAAACTTTATTGTCACTGCACATGAATGGCACAAGACAACAAAAAACAGTTAGAGTCTAACAAGAAGTGCATTTATCGCAGTGCAAAAATAATTTGCATATGTAATTTGCATGTGTAAACAGTTAACAGTGAAGGAGTTATATACAATGAGTGCAAATGATTATAGGTGGTTGGAATGATGGAGGATATATACACCATGATAAATAATTTGCATATGTAAACAGTACACAAAGGAGCAGTTATATACACCGAGTGCAATGATTATGGATAGATGGAATGAAGATAATTGTATACCATGGTTATGATTTTCGTGGTTTGATGTGTAAAAAATGTTTATAGAGAGTGGAATGAGGAAGGTTTTATATACAATATACAATATGTGCAACAGTTATGAATAGTGCAATCCTGAGTGTTTAAAGTTTATGTACAGTAGTGAGTTTATGAGCAGCAATTATGGGTAGTGCAGTTCTATTTACAATGTCTGTATAGTATAGTAGGTTATGAGTAAGTTATGAACTATTGTGTCATACTGTGAGTGTGTCACAGGTGTTCCTCCATAACAATAAAGCAGAATGTTTGTTTGTCCTGCCACCATTGGCTGGTGTTTAGGTCCCCGGCGTAGCGGGCGGCCCTCACTGTGTAACAATCGGCAGTGAGATCGAATGTAATAGTAGACAGTGTCGTCATCATCACCTTTTATGTCACACTGTGAGGTAATAACACATCTGCCGAAATGTTGGTGCAGTGTGACGGCGGGCCAATATTGTGTTCAATATTGGATCGTGTAACAATACTGGATTTTCTCAAAACTATGAAATATGTTACACATGAAAATATGTAATTAAATAACAACAATAGGTCAGCTGCTCCGTACCTCGCAATTTGCAGGAACCCATCAAGCACCACAATGGAACTGGCTCTCATGAAGACCTTCAAAGGAAAGCAAGAACAGAACTTACCTCTGCTTCAGAGAAGTTCATTTAGAGTTACCAGCCTCGGAAATCACCAATTAATAAACAGCACCTCAGATTAGAGCCGTTATGAAGACTTTACAGAGCATAAGTAGTGCACATATCTCAATACACTACATGGACAAAAGTATTTGGCCAAACCTGTAATGACATTTTATCCAAATACATATACTTCAATATGTAGTTGGTCCCCCTTTTGCAGCTATATCAGCTTTCCACAAGATTTTAAAAAATGTTTCTGTAAGAATTCGTACCCATTCATTTATGAGATCAGGCACTGATGTTGGATGAGAAGGCCTGGCTCGCAATCTCCGTTCCAGTTCATCCCAAAGGAGCTTGATGGGGTTGAGGTCAGGGCTCTGTGCAGGCCAGTCATGTTCTTCCACACCGAATTCATCAAACCCTGTCTTTAAAGTCTTTGCTTTATGCACGTGGGCACGGTCATGTTGGAATAGAAAAGGGGTCTTCCCCAAACTGTTGCCATGAAGTTATAAACTATAGCATTGTTCAAGATGTCTGTATATGCTGAGGCATTAAGATTGTCCTTCACTGGAGATAAGGAGTCTGATTGAAACACCTGGGTGCAAGAATTAACAGGTTTGGCCAAATACTTTGCATCAACTGTTCAAAGATGATTATTGCATATTTTGGATGCATTCAGATTTGTTTTACAGTGTAGAAAAAAAATTGAAATCTGGAAAGACCCTGGAGTCAGAATGTGTCCAAACTTTTGACTATATTGTTAATCAACCCAATTACATCCTGATTGCATTGTGCACTGTAATGACTCCTTTATTTAATTAAGTGACACATTTGAATATATTTGGCGGTTTAAATGTAAACAGTAGGAACTTGTTTACTCAGGTTATCCATCTGCCATCTTCGGTTTCTTTGTGGCTTTTTTCGCGCCATTAGTAAACCATGAGCATAACATGGCGTCAGCTTAAAAAATAAAAACAGCTGTGTTACAAACCAGACGCCATGGTAATGTGGAACCATGTAAAATCACACTTTCACCAAACATGATAGTCTTTTCAAGGGTTTGCGAGCTTCATAAAACTGTTCTTTTCTTTCTTTGAACTTATAACATAACCATTACTCCGGAAACACAAAATTGAACAAAACCGCCAGGCATTTTAAAATCCATCTCTCAACCAATAGCAATCTATGACGATTCAATCGTCATCTGTGGTTCGTATCTCAAATATCACGCTATTTTTTGTATAAGTGTACTATATATGGCGCATCTTTCTTGCTACACAACGCACTACGTGTTCAATCGGAGATTGTTTCAGGATACAGCCTGGGTGTTAACCGTTTATTCTCTGGGGAGGGGGGGACGTGAGGTACGTGTGGATGCACGCAACAACCAATAAGATGAACGCACTTGATTTTTGAACGCTTTCCAGCCAATCGCATTAATGCGTCAAAGGGCGGAGCTGTGGGTGCACTCTGATCAAGTTTGTACGCCCTGTACTACATACAAAACAGCACCTGGTGAAGAAGTTCTGCTTGTGTACTCAACTGAGGGAATATTCTACACACGTACAGGTGAGTTTTAAAACCTTAAGTAGGTGTATCTGTATCTAAACAAATTACTGCATTGAAAATTAATATTTGTGAGTAATTCTGATAGTAAAAAATTAACTTTTTTTTTTTTAGTTTTAAAAAGTACCCAGGTTTGTATAAATTACTTAGATAAATTATTAAATATTTGATTACTCGTAATTACATTTTAAATACGTATTTTCTTTAGCTTAGTGTGTAAATATAGACGTATATCCGTGTAGCGTTGTTACGTTAGTGAGGGCGCGCGCGCCATGTAGTGCTGAGGTAAATTCTGTTAGCATTGTGGCTAACGAAAGTCGCGCCAAAGTCAAGCTCGCTGCTTTAAACTCGAGCTAGTTTTGCTTATAAATATTTGTGCAATTTCAACGACTAAATTCAGTCTTTTACACGCGTGCAATTCGTTTTCGTGACGCCGTGCGGTCGCTTGTCAAAAGTTTAGGCGGGAAATAAAAAATGGAGGTCTGTTTATTGTTCTGAGGAAACTAAGCAGGAACTCGATGATCGGATAAAACCAGTTTAGACCTGCGCCTCTGTGGCGTTACGAACGAGAAGGGTGTTTTCAATGTACGGTTGTTTTTTAGTATTTTTTATGAAACTTAATTTGTGATTTATCTAAAAAATATTTTAAACTTTTCAGACTTGTTTTTGGAACGTCATGGGGAAAGATCCGAATAAGCCGAGGGGGAAGACTTCGTCCTACGCCTTCTTTGTGCAGACATGCCGAGAGGAGCACAAGAAGAAGCACCCGGACACGGGGGTGAACTTCTCCGAGTTCTCCAAGAAATGCGCCGAGAGATGGAAGGTGAGGAGTTTTCAAGTGGAAAAAAAAAAGCCATAATGGCGGTTCGTTCTCTTTCTCCTATGAGGAAAGGAGTCATTTGGGGGTTGAGCTCTTGTTTTTGTTTTTAATTCCTGGTTGCTTATCAGTCGTATTCTACAGCTCTAGAGTGCCCTCTAGTGTCTGCCGAGTAATAATACATGCAGTTAAGTGATTCATACGTAATTGAGAGAGAGGACGGGAAAGAATTAAAAATCCTCATTTTCCTTCCTTTTCCCTCCTTCAGACCATGTCTCCTAAGGAGAAATCAAAGTTTGAGGAAATGGCCAAAACCGACAAAGTGCGTTATGAACGGGAGATGAAAAACTACGTGCCGCCTAAAGGTGCCAAGAAGGGCAAGAAGAAGAAGGACCCGAACGCACCCAAGAGGCCTCCGTATGTTCATAACATGTCATTAATTCTATGTGTACATGATTTAATCCTGTTTGGTTGATTTTTCAATGTATGTTTCTTTTCTTTTTTTTGTTAATTGTAGATCAGCTTTCTTCATCTTCTGCTCTGATCACCGTCCCAAGGTGAAGAGCGAGAACCCTGGCTTCACTATCGGTGATGTTGCGAAGAAGCTGGGTGAGCAGTGGTCAAAGTTGACGGCCAAGGATAAATCTCCATATGAGCAGAAGGCTCTGAAGCTGAAGGAGAAATATGAGAAGGTAAAATTTTATGTTTTTATTCCTCCCGTTTATTTTCTTGCTTTATTTTGTCGAGGTTGCTGATGTCTACTACTTCCTCACCCCCCCCCCCCCTTTTTCTCAGGACGTTGCTGCGTACCGTGTAAAGGGAGGAAAGGCCGATGGTGCGAAGAAGGGTGGACCAGGCCGACCAACAGGCAAGAAGGCAGAAGCCACAGACGATGACGACGATGATGAGGAGGATGAGGATGAGGAGGACGACGATGATGACATGGATGATGATGATTAAATTTATCAGGAATTTTGTGTTTGTTTGCAAAGCAATGTGAAAAAAGCATATTTACAAAAAATCTTTTTCTCTCAAAACATGTACAGAGATGTGTATAGATTAAATACATATTCAGGTCATGTACTGTTTTGTAAATTTATAAGCCGGTTTTGTTAAGCACTGCCTTTAACCTTTTTTTTTTCTCGAGCTGTGGTTTATCTCTCGTCTATGAAATTTGTTTCCACTGGCGTTGTTTGGAAAAAAAATGAGGAACACTGTTGTGTAGATTAATCCTCAATTTTAGATGTTGAGCTTTGAAATATTCTGTAACCATTTTTTTTATAATAAAATTTTGTATATTATGATCTGATGGCTTCTTTACTGATTGACACAACAGACAAATCAACACCTTAAATTGATTGTAGTGACTAATGGTTTGAAACTAGTCTGGTTTTGACAGTCTTTGAAAATGATTCCTCATGGTCCCAAAATCACGTTCACACTCGTGAGTCCTGACAAAAGCCTGTTTTGTCTGGCAAGAAAACCTCTGTAATAACAGCTTATTTTCCTTTTATATTTGCCATATAATGTTGCTGAGCTAAGACTTGAGCTACGGAAGCAACCACAGATCATAACACTGCCTTCATGCACTTCCCTTCTTACCTCCAGAATAGGGTCAATCTGGATGCACCAGACCACATGACCTTTTCAAACTGAAAGCTTTTATTACTCTCAATAAGAAGTGGTGGTCTTAGACAGCTTTGTCCCCATCACTCTGTGTATGGGAATGCTCTTTACTGATGATTTTTTTTTTTACCACGCAACTTCGAGTGTTACATCACCGTCACAATTGTTCCTTACCGAATCAACAGGAGGCAGCGTCCTCTACGGCAAAAACCTGAATCCCTGCAGAGGGCGTTTGTTGATGTTTGTCCAGATAGTTCAGTCGCTGTTAATCAACAGGAGGCAGCGTCCTTACCGAATGTAACAGTGGGCAACATCATTATCAGCTTTTGTGCCATCGTCAGCGTGTCACAGGCCTTGTAACAGTACCTTGGAGACATGATTAAAATACATAAAGTGAAAGAGGACTGAAGTGTCCTCAATGAACAACTTCAGAATTAATCAAAACTGGAGCCTCAGTGACAAGACATGAGTGTGTGATGGTCAGGTGTTCATATGGAGATGGTTTTATATGGAACCAACAAAAACAGGGTAACCTGAGAAGAGCCACCTCAACTGGGATCATCCTCCACAGACGAATGACCTTCTTTAAAACATTTGCACCATTTGAATGTTTACCACGACCAAGACTCTTCTGTTGGCATCTTCTGTAAATGTCAATCAGTCTCCAACCTGCATTCGTTCGACATTCGACGCCCCTCGTTGGAGTCGTTAGAATAGGATTGCTATTGTGTGTGATATTTTCACACTGAATAGACTGGCGCATGATGCTTTTATTCCCACTTAAAATTCGAGTACACTTTAATAACAAATGATCTATTCAGTCAACAAGTGGTAAAAAGGCTCCATTTATTCTTTTGAGAAAACAGTGGTGATAATTTAACAAGTTAGATATTTACACCTTCATTCCGAGGCTCACTGCATCTCAAAATGTTAATTTAGAAACGCTCGTATTTACATTGTACAAAAAAATAGCATACACGGTGTTTTTCTTTTTTTGTTTTGCTCACGACATGCCTTTCACCATCGACAGTGCTCATCCAGTGATTCTCCTCAAGTCTAAATCAGAAAGATTTCACGTACATAAATAGCATTAAACATTCCTGATCCAAAGCAGACATCAACATAATGTGATAAAAAAATAATAAATATATCCTCTTATTTCCATGATTACCCTCTGCATGTAAGCCCTTTCCAGATTATATTCATCATCCCAAATTTCCCCTTAAAATGAAAGAAAAGAAAGCAGCTTGTCAGATTTAAAGTTGTGCTAAAAAATAAAAATAAAAAAGAAGCAGAATATTGGAGTGACAAGTTCTCTGAAAGAAGAAGAAAAATAGATCCCAGTTTCATGTTAAAAAACTCACTAGGAGGGAAGTGAAGAGGCGAGCCGTGAAGAATTAAAATCAGTGGTATTAGATCGCTCATCTTCACACATGTGCGTCTTCCTACAACACCGAAGACTGAACACCTGTAAACATCATCCACCATGGAGTAAAACATCTACATATAAAAATAAAGATGGCGATATCGTGACATGGCCTCGTTACTGGAGATGACGTAAAAATATGAAAGGGTTTTCTTTTTTTTTTTTTTTTTTTTTTCAGTCGTATTTACACTCCCGACCCCTGGTGCAGGAGAAGCTGGGTGAGGTTTGAGTTCTATTTGTGCAACGTCGGCCTTGGCGTCGGCTTTACACAGCCATGATGTTGTTCATCTCCCATTTCTGTGTGCTCTTGCTGTTATCGCAGTCGGAGAGGAAGACCGTGTGCAGGACTTCCGAGCGGTCTAAGCATTTTCCTGTGGGTATGTGCGTGAACCGGTGCAGGTCCTGGAAGATCCATCCAAACGCACAACAAACACAGACCATAATAAGCAATAAGGATTAAAATGGTGAAATAGTGAACATTAAAAGGATGCATCAAGAGTCGGCTTAAGGAAGTGTTTCAAGAGTGAGTACAAAATGTCCAAACAGGAGAGGTTTCATTTAAAGCAAATGTCTTTCTAGTTAAAAGTTACATATGCAGGTAGCCCCTGACTTACGAACGACTTCCGTTCTGGGAGCACGTCCATAAATTCGATTTGTTCATAAGTCTGAAAAAGTGAGTCTTATACACCTTTGACACGAAAATACAATGTAAATCATACCAATCCACTTGACTAAATCTGTCCCCTTTCCCCACACTGCCATCATGTGGCCAAAAACCATAATTGCGCCTACGGAAATTAATCTCACGGTGAAATTTAACAGTGTTGTCTCTGCGCATTTTAATCGTGAGGGGAATCCTGGACACCATTTTGTTTTTAGAGCTGTTTTCCACTGTATTGGACTGTGAACTCTGTTTTGTTGAGGATTTCTTTTTCCAAAATCAGGATTATTCTCCATCAGGACAGCTTTACGGAACAGACATTTTCCATCATCGTGCTCCATCAAAACTGATTCATCAAAAGTGGTGAGTGGTGACTCATTTCTGCCGCACCCCCACAAACACATGAAAATATACACACTGAAAATATTGTATATGATTGTGAATATTTTGGTATCTGGTGCACTGCAGTGTCTATTTTTTTGTGCAATACACGTGAGCTACTTCCGTGATGGAACCGTGGTCCGTTCGCATCTGTGGATATTTTGTAACTCAAATGTTTGTAACTCGAGGACTAACTGTATTATATTTCTTCCAACCAAACATGAACCTAAAAACATTATCCTCCTCAAAATACATCCAATCTTCACATTCTTACCATTGATTGTGAAGAATAACAGAACGCAGTTTTGAAAAGAAAAAAAAAAATCCTTTATTTCTCTATATAATCCCCTGCTACACTACTTTACTTAGCCCTACATTTTACTAGTGACTGGATACCATCAAGGGCTCACAGGAACTCCTTTAATGGCCCAAACATGTGGAAATGGCTTGGAGCAAGGTCAGGAAGGTACAGGGGGCGTGGCCATAACTTTCCAGGCGAGTTCCTGTAATGTGTAAGTGGTGCAGTGGGCAGTATGAGTACATTGTCCTGCAACAATAGAATGCCTTTGGTGATCAAACCAGGCCTTTGTGTCCATTAAAGGAAAAGACAATTAAAGGAGCTCCTGGGAGGCTAGCGTTTCAGAGAGGCATCCTGACAAAACTTTATTTGATGGTATTCAAGCACTAGTGAAAGACTGGGATGAGTGCATTAGTGTAGAAGGGGATTATAGAGAGATATAAAAGGAGTTTTTTTTATATATCAAAACTCTCCTATTATTCTGCACAATCAAAAGTCTCAGATTGACTTGAACATCCGTCGTATTTCTATAATAAATATGAAAGATTTGTATTGATTTTTATTTGTTTTGAGTAGTGCTGCACAATGAACTGCATAAAAAAAAGAAAGAAAGAAATCATTAGAGTTATTAAAAAGTCTGCAATTTATTTCTGGTGAAGTAGCTGCAGTTGGGAGTTTGTCATTAATTTAACAATTAGTTTAGTCTTTTGTGTTATAATTTTGAGTAGATAATACTGTAAGTTCTTAAACTGACAGTCCGTAATTGTGGACAAATCATGTAGTATTTGTACCTGCCTGGTGTTTAGCATTACAAATATAACTTCCTGTTTTTTTTTTTTCTTCATAAAACGTCACTCGGAAGAATCAGAAATAAAATGCCCACCATTAAGCGTCTTATAACTGATTTTATCAGACATGTTCGGACAGAATCCCTACGTCTCGGACTCACCTTAAAATATTTCCACTCGGTGAACTCCTTCAGGTTGCAGTGTGTGATGATGAGGATGTTGTCCGTGCCCTTCGTCAGACACAGGTCGTACTGCATCAGCTGATTGGCCTCATTGATGCGGAAGAGCTGCAATATACACAGACGTATCGGCGTTACAGAGGATCGGCTTCGGCTTTTCATAATGGTAGGAGTACAAGGCTTTCATCTATTATGTTCCTTAATGTTAAAGGGCGAAGAATAAAACACTTGTGTGGGATGTGATGATGGTAAAATAGTCAACTTTAAGGTTTTAGATAGTGTGACATGAAGCTTTATTATTATTATTATTATGACCACCTAGAAGTTGATTCATTTTCTATTACAACGTCTCACCTGATTCCCGCCCATCCTGTGGCACGGTCCGATCTCCACATTCCCCCCGTTGTTGTGTCCCATGCTGTCGATGCAGTAACTCGTCTCATATCCACGGATCTGCAAGCAGGGAGAAGCACCGGATACTGTTACTCACCGCAATCAGCAACCTTTTATAAACGAACTAGGCTCCGCCCACTTCAGCATACACCTCAATAAACTCTACACAGGCATTTTAATGTGAATTGTCTGGCTGTGTTTTGTTGTTGTTGTTTTTTAAACTCTGTGTTGACTTCCTGATGTGAGCCTGAAAGATGAGAGCTACGCACCTCGCCCCACTCCACGTTTTTGGGAGGCAGTGGGTAGTGGATGGGGATGTCGTAGGCGATCTCCTCCATGAACCACTTGAAGCTCTTGCAGCGATGCTCTTCTCTGAACTTCTTCAGAGGGCTGATGTCTCCGTAAGCCAGGGTAAGGGTCTCGGGTCGGCTGGCGTAGAAATAATCCTTATACTCGTCCCACCATACCTCCACCACCCGCACGTAGTTCTGCACCCAAATAAATAAATAAATAAATAAATAAATAAATAAAAAGTCCATCCATCAGGTAAATGTTTTAATATAAAATTATTTTGATAATAGTTATGAGCTCGTATGTAAAATGTATTGGGTACTACAGTACCCCCTCCCCCCCCCCCAAAAAAAAATTCTTCATATTAAATTAAATTACATTAAATGAAATTAAATGATGTAGATTAAATGAAATAAATGGGAACAAATGTTTTACTGCGACTAAAGATTTTAGATTGGAAAATGTTGGCTTTTTGTAGCCTAAAACAAATTTTTGCCATGAAGAGAAATTTCACCACAGCGTTTATCATGTAAAACCTCTCTCTCCATCTCACATTTTTATTTGACTGTAAATCTTGTGCGTGTTTTATTCTGTTGACAAGGTTTTTCAATCCAAATTCAGTTTTAAAGTTCTTGGAATTTTTTTTTCTTAAAACATCTTATCTAGTTTTAGTATCGAATAACAAAATCTGTCTTTAGCCACAGAACCTGACATGGCGTTAAAAAAAAGGAAGTAGGAAAGAAAGAAGGAAAACAATTTAAAAATGCCTGTTTACATATCAATCTCAGCAGCGACCTCATCTCTCACCGTCTGTTCCAACCACTCGGCATCAGCAGTTTATTAATCACCACCTGATCGTCTGTCATCATCTGCACCTGTTTCTCACTGGTTCATGCCTTAAGTTCGGCGTGATGTTTTTTATGCTTGAATGATTTATAGTCTAATGCGTGGCTTAACAAACAAAAACATTCACTGCACAGTTACAGGGACTGGACTGATAATAATGAGAGCCAGAAACATCCTTCATTAAGCCTGGAGAACCGTTCCTCAAGACTACATTAAATAATAAAATAAGGTTCTAGTATTTTGGAAGCAAAATATGATAAGAATGAGGGGGACCAAGACTTTTGGTCAGTACTGTAAACCTTTAAAGACACTAATATCCAGAACAAGAGCATAAACAAACAACAACCAAAAAAATAAATTGTGTAAAAGGTTCCCAATTTAAAACTGACCTTAAGCGTGGGGGAGGAGCCTACATGAGCAGGGGGCGGGTTCCCGGCCCACCCCTTCAGACGGTAGATGTGTCCCACACGGGAGCAAGGAGTGAACAGAAGCTTTCCTCCACACTGCCAGATCTATCCAACACACACAGAGAGAGAGAGAGAGAGAGAGAGAGAGAGAACATAAAGCACAGTCTGGATATAATTCGTTATTAAGCAAGTACAACAAAGGAAAAAAATTAAATAATGACTTTACCTTGTAAGATATCTCGAAATTCTCTCCACCCCAGATCTGGAGACCGGGGTCATAGAGGCCCAGCTCGAAGAAGAACTCTCGCTCGATAGCAAACAGCCCACCAGCCATTGCAGGAGACCTTACACACACACACACACACACACACACCAGTGCACGTGCACACACACATATACGGAGATGGTGAACCTCATATACTATGTATATACCCTAATGCAGTTGTCTCAGGAGACACAGTCCTTAAAGAAGCTCAACTAATCTGCTTTTGCTTTCCCAAAAACACATCGTAGACACTTAACTACGCCCATTTCATAGAAAGTACAGTATTCATGCTCAAAAAAAATTACGCGCTCCATTATAAATTGTCAACAATTATAATTTATAAATTGTAAAATGGGCTTTATGAGCTAAATCGAAACGAAAACTGCATCTCCTGAAAGACTGGACACTGCTTAGGGCTTTGAAGCAAAATACAGAAATTGTCAGTTAAAGGAAAAAAAAAAAAAAAAGGAATTCAAAAGCCTAAAGATATAACTAAAATAAGCACACGATGCACACAGTGCGTTCATGCGTTACACACACACACACACACAAATCATACAGCTGCAGTCGTGGACTCGCAGTGAGACGCTGAACTGGCCGCTCATGGAAATGCTAATTTGCTATTCAAAATTTCAGCTCAGACTATTTGGCCTGGCCCAGCTTAAATGTGCCTAGAAAGCTAGGACAGTATCACTTACAGAGGTAAGGGCCAAGACGACACCTACATGCGTCTGGTTTTACAGTCATATTCAAAAATTAGTAACCTCTCACTTAGGGTATTAGTATTAGGCAAAAACAACCACAAATGAACTTTTTTTTTTTTTTTTTTTCCACAATGCCAATATTTATTTAACAAAAATTGCGAAAAAGAAAGAAAAAAAAAAACAAAAAAAAAACATGAACAGCAGCAAGCACCCTTGTGAGTCAATTGTAGATCCACTTTTAGCAGCAATAATTTGAAGTAATCGTTTCCTGTATGACTTTATCGGTCTCTCGCATTGTTTTGGCCTGTTTTTCTTTACAACATTGCTTCAGTTCCTTGAGGTTTTTGGCCATGCGCTTATGCACAGCTCTGATAAGGTTCATCCACAGCGGTTCAGTGAGGTTGAGGTCTGGAGTATGATTAGGCAAAAACCTTGATTCTTTTATTCTTTCGAAATAGTTCATGGATGTGTTCATGGTCGACTCAATGACTGCAAGTTGCCCAGGTCCTGGTGGCTGCAAAAACAAGCCCAAATCATCACACCTCCACCGCTGTGCTTGACGGTGGGTATGAGGTCTTTCTGCTGAAATGTAGTTTGTTTTCCCCAAACATGGTGCTGGGCATTAAGGCCAAACAACTTCACTTTGGTCTCATCAGTGCATAGGACACTGTTCCATGGACGATCCTTCCAAGCAAACTGTACTTGTTCAGTCTTTTTCTAATTGTGCCGTCATGGGCTTTAATATTTAACATGCTCAGGGAGGCCTGTAGAGTTCGAGATGTAGCTCATAGGTTTTTGTATTTCCCTGAGCATAACACGGTCTGATCTCGGGGTGAACGTGCTGGTGTTCTCACTGAACAGCCGAGGACAAAAGGTTTGAGAATGACACAAATAAGAATTTTCACAGTCCGCTGCTTTAATTGTTTTTAGACCTTTGTGTCAGATGTTACTGTTATATACTGAAGTATAATTACAAGCATTTCATTAGTGTTAAAAGCCTTGTATCAACAATTATCAACACAAGTTTATGCAGAGTCAATATTTGCAGTGTTAACTTCTTTTTCAAGACCTGGCATGCTGTCAATCAACATCCTGACTTGCATAATCAATGCTTGGAGTTTCCTACATTGGAGACTGGAGAATTAGTAGGTTTTTGTTTGTTCACCCGCCTCTTGAGGGATTGACCAGAAGTTCTCAATGGGATTAAGATTTGGGGAGTTTCCTGGCCATGGACCCAATTGCAATGTTTTGTTCCCTGAACCACTTAGTTATCACTTTTGCTATATGGTGAGGAGCTCAATCTATCGTTCATCACCAGACTGTTCTTGGATGGATGGGAAAAGTTGCTCTCGGAGGATGTTTTTTAATGGTTCTTTATATATGGCTGGGTTCTTAGACAAAATTGTGAGCGAGCCCACTCCCTTGGCTGAGAAGCAACCACAAACAAATGGTCTCAGGATGCTTTACTCAAAACTCAAAACATTTGGCCACGGCTGTAGATTGTTGAACTCAAAATTGTTTGGAAATTGTTTTATAACCCTTTCCATCTGCAGCAACAATTGCTTTTATAAGACCATTGCTTTAACACGTCTTTTCCTCTAGGCATTGTTACACCACACACCTGATTGATCTTCAGCAGGTGAGCAGATCTCTTTAAAAGGAGAAGTTTTGGCAGTTTGCTAATCTTGAGCAATTAATCAAAAGCTGATTAGCAGCAACTGACTACTGACTAATTTTTTTTTTCTGGCTTCATTTTTGTTAAATAAATAATGGCACAGTGGAAAAAAAAAAAAGTTATATGTTGTTCATCTGAGGTTGTATTTGCCCAATACGGAGATCTACTATGATCAGGTGATTTTTATTATGATATTACACAAAAAAAAATAATAAATCAGAATTAATACAGGGGATACTAACTTTTCAACACGACTGTATTTCATTCTGGGAATTCCATAGAGTCACAGAGTGGGAGGTTTCAGTTATATATATATATGAGAGAATGTATGACGTACTGCATTTTCTGGACAATAAGGAGCATCTGATAGATCATACTTTGTGTGCATGATAAAACATATACTGTGCTTAAAACAGCACTTTTTTTTGGCTCTTCCAATGAAAACACCAACAAATGGACATCTTACAATTTATCTGAAGGAAAATTAAGTTGCAGCTTACTGTCCAGAAAATACAGTACGTTATGTAGGGTTTATAGCTTTAAAGCATTCTGTAACCAGAATCAAAGAAATGGTTTGAGGAAAAGCCGCACCAACTTCAACCTTGTCCACACTTACACAGGTATTTTTATAAACAGGGGATTTTCTTTGTGCTTTGAACCTTTGATCCTTTTTTAGATGACCGAAAACAGATCTTTAGATAAATCAATTTAGAAATGTAATATTTTCAGTAATGATGTGTGGACAGTGGGAAAAACACCTATGTGCCGTATCTCCTGTATTTGATGTCACAGTGCGACATATTTGTAATTGTATTTTTTTACTCCAGGCTTCTGATCGGCCAAAATCTACATTAAGGTTTATGTTTTTACTAGGGCCGGGACTTTAACGCGTAAATTTAGATTAATTAATTACACAAAAACAATGCGAAATTTCTTTTTAACGCATTTTAAATCGCACTTATTTTTGCACCGCGGAACATTTCTCACTGGATGAGTTTCGGCGGACTGATTATACTGGAGCACCAACTAGCGTTCAGAAAAAAAACAAACCACAGTGAACATGGACAAAGAAGCTGATGAGACCGCTTTGGTTGGCCCTGTGGATGGGAAATTTTGT
>JAQQZT010000039.1:3916777-3933707 GCA_030068275.1 Clarias platycephalus | reverse complement strand
TCCTACTTTTGTTTATTAACATATTTCAAGATTTATTTATTTCTGAATTTCCACATTTCTTCATTTATTTATTTCTGAATTTCCACATTTCTTCATTTATTTATTTCTGCATTTACACATTTCTTCATTTATTTATTTCTATATTTACTTATTTATTCACACATTTATTTATTTATAATTATGTCATGTTTAGTCCTCCATACACAACAACATATGAATACACCGAAGAAAAAAAAAAAAAAAACTAAACTGAGCTATTTACTAAATAAACAAACTAACACTTTTTAACAGCTTATTAAGTTAAATTATCTGATTTAATCAAATCCTAGCCTGTTTTCTGGTTTGTAATACAGTATGTCAGGATTTCTCACAAAGCAGAGTTAAATATAGATTTCTATTTACACTAAGGATTACAAAGACCTGTATTGTACTATTGTAGTTTATTATTCAGTATCTATATCACTTGGCTTTGCTATGAAGCATGAAGTATGATGCAGCTGTAGTGTCAGTGGAGTGAGTCTACTGCCCTCTAGTGAAAAGAAGATGCTAAATCAGCATCTTTTTGCTTTTAATACTACAGTACTGTGTATAAGAAAAGCAGTTTTTAGTAATGAATGTTCTCTACAGAGTGACACACAGTGTGATACAGTGGGTACCTTACAACTCCAGGTTTAATCCTGAGCTCATATCTTGTCCCATATCCATGTGGGTTTAACCCAACCACTTTGGTTTGCTCACTTCTCCTTAAAACCTTCCAGTAGGTGCTATGGTTAGTGTAAATCAGTAAAAGTCATGTTTATTCTCTAATAATTAATCAGATTCAATTAGATCCAAGCCATTAAACATGTGGATCATAAATCTGCCCCAAACACTAGTCCGTAGAATCATCTCATAGGATGTAGCACTTGGTTTAGAATTATAACACAATAAAGAAATGAAAATGGCTCTAAGCTTTTAAACTATAACCAAACGTTTCCTTAATGCACAATCTACAATATAAGACATTTAAAAATAATAATATTATAATTCCTTCTTATATGAGGTCACAGTAGGGGGGGAATTTAATCAGGTTATTTAAGCTCTGGACAAAAATAATTTTTTTTTTTTTTTGTTAATCCAAGTAGGCTGAGACCCATATAGTTGTCTTTAAAAGTGACAAATAAGTTACTTTTGCATAATAGGTGCCCTTTAGTTTACAGAAAGTTCTGCTTCACTCATCCTAACTGACAGAAGTATTCAGTCACCTGGATGATGTACCTTCCAGCACAAAAACACATGTATCCCACAGTATTTCCAACAAATGCTGCTGTCATTGTTCCATCATCAGACCACATGTACACCATATACATACATGTCTCGATTCACCTGTTCAGCATCTCATCTCTACAGGAAACCTGAGGTCCAAAGCTAGACTTCTGTCATTTTCTGCCATGGTGAGTGAGTTGTTATATTAAGACTTGAAGGTCAGCTGTTCTGGAATAGTTCTTGTAAGAACAGTATAGTGTCAAGTGCAACTGAAAAGCCCATCAGCATGATGAAACTTTCCCTTGCCAGGAAAGCAAGACCAAAACTGACCTCTGCTGCAGAGGAGACGCTCGTTTAGAGTCACCAGCCTCAGAAATCACCAATTAACAACCAGCACCTTCAGATTAGACCCGTTATGAAGCTTTACAGAGCAGAAGTAGAACTTTCTTTTATTGCAGTAGTTCTGGTTACATTTTAAATGTAAATTTTTAATCAAATATTTTATGGGGATTTTAAACTTAATTACTGTACCTACTCACTCACTCATTGTCTATACCGCTTTATCCTGTATTCAGGCTCACGGGTGGTCTGGAGTCTATCCCAAGAGACTTGGAGCACATGCAAACTCCATGCACACAGAGATGGGAATCGAACCTGGACCCTGGAGGTGCAAGAAAATAGTGCTAACCACTAAGCCACCATGCTGCCAAACCTAATTGCAAAATTGGAAATGACTCGGCCCACACTTTGCGAAACAGTGCTTAAGAGTAAACCCGAGCACAGTGTTTGAGACTACACACCGCTTGCGTGGTTGAATTTGCTCTCCCTGACCATACCACATGATTCCATTACTGAGAAGTTTCGAACACTGGTGATAACGTCAGAGCTTCCTGTTGCTCACCACTCCGTCCTGTGATGGTTTTCCCCTCAATGCTAATAGCTTATGAGTGTTTATTACCATACCCACGTTGGTCTTTTGGTTTGCTAGATTTCTGCTAAAGCACAACTTTAATACTAAAACTGATTCAGCTTGATATAATACATCTCTTGTTCTTTCATGATACTCCTGGTGTTTAACTGGGCCGCCGTGCTGCAAGCCTTATACTTGTGTGTGGTCTGAATTCCCTGCAACCCAAAGACCGGTCATGTCCTCGCTTCCTCAGGACTGATAAGAGTCTGTGCCGAGTGTGTGGTGACTCTAGCGCTGGCACGGTGCTCTCGACTGGCGCATTTAGACCATGATTGAGAGTCAAATCTGATCCAGACATCACGGGCTAAACAGCTTGTTAATTGCAAACACCCACACTGGCGATGACTGAAGCCCAGAATGAAGCCTCAGTTATTTTCTAAAAAAAAAAAAAAAAACTCTTTCAGATATGATGCCTCTGCTCATGACTCCATGATGGAAAGTGGTTGGTGTGTACTGGTGAAATCCTTCTGCAAGATGATCTGTTTCCCCAAACATACAGAAGATCATCTCTGATCATGATGTTTCAGAGGTCAGTCTCATTTGTCAAGTCAGACTATGCTGACTCAATAAACAATCAATTATACAGGGCGGTGGTCCTCCAGGGATAAGGTTTAGAATTACAGTTTTAAAACATTAATTTGTTTCAGCTCTGAGATTTGATTTTGTGATTTTATGGATTTTTATTCATCTTGCTGGTAGTTTATGGATGACTGCCGTTTTTTAACATTAAAATAATGATTGAAAATTGGGAAGGGCTTTTTATTTTAACAACATTTACACCAAAATAAAAGACATACGTATATGGGATAGACGTAGACATTTATTTGTAGACGTTATTCAGGAAGTGGGTGTGGTACACCACCCTCCATGGTTTGCAGGAGTGAAATAGGACTCTGGGTAAACCTGAAACGAAGAATAACATCATTCTGAAGTGGCAGTGATTCGGGCAAGAAACTTTCACAAAGGACTGATTTATTACAACAGTGTCTATTGAAAAGAAATACTGCATATTTTCATTAGGTGACAGGTGGAAGGTCTACCTGAGACTTCGTGACTTCGTGGAAGGTCTACCTTAGAATTAACCAGGATTTAGATGAAATGACGAGCATTTTTGTTCCCTCGCAAGAACAAGGAAATTCTTTTTCTACAAAGAAAAAAAAAAAACACAAAAGGAAAATGGAACAAAACACAGTGCAATATTTCTTTTAGCCAAAAAACATCCAAAATGCTTTAGTGAGATCAGTGCTTTGTAGCTATGAAGGGAAGATCCTGATCTGGTGCTCCATCCCGGAATTAGACTTGATCCTGTTGATGTTGTCCTTCCTTGGAACGGGAAGATTTATCAGCCAGGATGCACACACACACACACACACACACACACACACACACACACACACACACACACCTGAATCAGATCCAGACTCCAGAGCAGCTTTCAGGGTTTTCAGCAGACACCTGCTATGAATTAGGGGATGAATGTACACATACTGGGGGTGTCTCTAAAACTCTAAAACCACGAAGCCTTCTGGCTCTGCTTGTTGTAGATGGACTCATAAGATCATCATCAAAACTAACAGCTAAGACAAAGCTGCATTTTGTTTTTCGATAAAGAGATTTGAAAAATGTAAAAAAAAAAAAAAAAAGCAAATCAATGATTTATGCACCTACCTGTGAAGGAAGAAATGAGATTGGGTGTACTGTGATGAAATGGCCAGCAGAGGGAGACAAATCTTTACATTTGAAGAAGGTTAGAAAGCTTATTCTTATCCATAATAAAAGAGGAATTTCCTCAAATGATATGAGGATTATATTTATATAGTGTAAAAAAACAATGAACAAAACATTCTTAAGTTATAGAAGAAACCACGTTTGTGTAAATGCACGCAAGGGCCGGTATACAAAACATCAGCAACCAACTGGCAAGGATCAAGTGTCATATCTATTGAGGTATTTTTTTTTTTTTCCAACACATCTCTAATGCACTGTTTATTAAAATTATATAGACAGTACAAAATAACCATTTTCAAAAACCCACCCATTTCTCTGCATAATAATCAGAACTAATGGACAGATGTCTGAGTGAATGTGTATAACTACGCACACGTTCTCACTGTTTTTTTTATTTATTTTTTATTTATTTAGAATTTAGACGGTAGGAACTGGGGCAGGAAGGGTATGATTCTCTGTGAAAAAGAAAAAAAGAAGAAAAAAAAAAAGGAAACACATTTAATCCCATCTCCATCTCCTTGGGGCAAATCTGATTTCTAGCCATACCCTTGGTAGAGGTAAAACAAAAGTCAATTACACACATAATAATTTATCCTTGCAAAAAATACGACCAAATAAATAGAAATAAATATGCAGTTCGAACAAAGCTCCTCAGAACCACGTAGATATGCTGAAACGTCACTTCTGGTCTCCAGTATAGTACAAATCCACCATGCCGTATCGACGGAGCGAGGAGGAACGATATTTAAACGGAGCACTGTAGTTCAGTGTGACTGGGGGCCCAAGTTGAAGAAAAAAAAAACAAAAAACCCAACAACGAGAGAGAGAGAGATTTTGAGAGAGGTTGGCTGTGAACAGGTTCTCCTTGACCTGCAAGCCGTCTGAGTGTCGCATCAGTCTTCCAGGTTCGGCCCAATCCCAATTCCCTGGCTCGCTCGCCGCCCCTTCCTCGCCTGCTCCTGCACTTGTGTGGGCTTTTGGGAGGAGGGGGGTAAATCTACCCCCCCTCGCTAAGGATTCTGGGAGCCAGTCCACTGGCTGGCTGCTTTTTTCCGAGGGTCCTAAGAAGTGGTGGCGCTGTTGATTTTGTCCAGAATGGTGATGTTGACTCTCTGGAAGAGCCACTGCTGTGTCGCAGACGCGGGATTGCACTTGTTCATGAAAATCCGCTTATCAGCCGGGCTGCAGTCCATGCAACCGCTGCTCACTAGGTGGTAAAGAGACTTATCCTGCAAACACAAGAGGACACACAGAGGGGAAATTTAATAAATAATAATAATAAAAATCCCCAGATATGCGAAATACATTCATAATCATAAGTAAAGAGGAAGCACAGGGGGAGGGGGAGGGGGGGGTTTAATGCTGCTCTTATCTCTCGTTTCCCTTCAGCCAGATTACAGGGATAGACCAGAGGCGCCAAAACTTTTTATTTATTTTTAATTCCTGCTTTACTTCATTTCATGGTTTGAGGTCGGGAGCTTAGAAATCAACCTTGTGAAAAAACTAAGTGAAAGCATCAGTACCCTAGGGCCATTTTAATACGCACGTTTTGGGGGCTCATAAATAATGGAACGAGCAGTCGACAAGCAGCAGCGATTGTTGTTAACAGTGTTAGTTTGTTACATTATTCATAAGCCTCCAAAATAGAGAGATGTGTGTGTGTATAAAAGTGTCTGTACTTCCTGAAGGGTTAGTGCCACACTTTTGGTCAAACCCCTTGAATTAAAGCTGAAAGTCTTGACTTTGCTCTTGTTAAACCGTGCATTTGCACCGTCACTGAACTCAACTCTCGATTCCACTTTGAAGAATCTCCTGCGTCGCGGTCGATGGTCTCCTACTGCCTGGTTTCCCCTTTGTTAGACTTCTTCAGCCGTCTGTGCGCATTGCTCTTGTCAAGTGTGTCATCGCCGTAGCACAGTGGAAGACGATCAGCCGCGACGGAGGGGGATTTTTAAAAGAGGAATTCCAGAGTTTGGTGCAAATGCATGTCTTATGATGGTTGGTTATGCTGAGGAATACACTACCTGAGCAAAAATGGTCACCATTTCAGAAGGGTCAAATTATTGGGATGCACCATGGAAATGCGTTAAGATCACACATTCTGCACATTATCAAAACCTGGAAGATTAAATGCTGAACCGTCAACTTTGTGGATGGAATGGGGTCAGAAATAATTCATGTAAGGAATCAACAGTTAAATATCAGAGCTACGTTTAATAGTAGAACTCACGGGATTGGGACTAAACAGCTGTGTGTCCGTAAGAAAACCACTTGTTAGTGAGATAGGTTCAGTAAAAACGTTTCGGTTTGCCATGGATAAAGATTAGACTTTGGAGAGGTTAGGAAAAAGGTCATGTGGTTGATGAGTCCAAAGTGATGTTGTGCATCAGGGTTAAGAAGGGAACCACATGCACCCATCATGCATTGTGTCCACTGTACGAGCCTCTGTAGACGGTGTGATGATCTGGAGTTGCTTCAGTTGCTCAGGTCTAGACTCAACAACGTTATGAAGTCAGCTGACGACCTGAATGTACTGAATGATATCTATTCATTATTTTTTCCCCTGATTGTACAGCCATATTCCTGGACTCTGATTGTGAGAGTGTGTTTCTACGAGCATGAAGAATCATTTTCACACATGAACTGACCACCACCAGTGTGTGCTATAATCAAAGCTAAAGGTGACTGGATGAAATGTGCCAGGCAGAGAGTGTGTACCTCTGTAAAGAGGAAGAGTTACTCTACAAACATGTGCGATTTGAACGACCTAGAAAAAGTCATGCCGACTTTTGCATTACTTTTGGGACAGCTCTTGTGTTTGTTTATATAAAATTTGTCAATTTTTTTTTTAAAGAATTAACACTTGACTTGAAGTGGCATTCAAGTTAAGACAGTATATATACTGAGAGAGAGCGAGAGAGGCAAACCAAAGCCCGCACTAAGTATTCTCTCTGTGTGTGTGTATATACATGTAAGGAAGTGAGAATATAAAACTCAGACAGAGGAAGGAGAGGTAGGAGAAGGAGGCGAGGAAGACGCCTCGAGGCACGCTCTCTTCTCTTCTCTCCCGGCTGATTTATTGCTCCGTGTGCCTCGGGCTCCTCCGCCGCCAGCCTCCAACCTCTGTCCTTTCAAGTGCATATTGCCTTTGTGTGGTGCCGTCATTGACCTATCCTACAGTGACGGTGATTTCTCTAGTCGGGCCCTTTATGCCCTGGGAGAGAGGAAATAGCTGACTGTTCGCTCATATTATCTGGCCGGGAGGCTGGAGGAACACGACCACGGCATCGGCCTCCATCATTTATGGCCGAGCTGTAATGTGCGCTCGGAGCAGAGAGCACGGCTGCAGCGGGTTCCTCGTAATAAAGCGTCCACCTGCTCCTGCTCCGAGCAGCACTGCCACGAAGAGCTGGGCATTACAGAGCCGCGCATATTTCACATAAAAAGTACTGTACACTGTAGCGCTGCTGCGTGCGCTGTAAAAACTAGATCGCTGGGGTACGTTATTTATCTTTCTACCCCTTAATGCACCCGGTTAATGCACCTCCGTGAAGCGGGAATGGGAAATGTAATTACAGTCCAGCGTTACGCAGCTCTGGATTTTTTTTTCTTTCTTTTTTTCCGTGTTGATATACACTTGTTTCTCAGGAGAGACTCAATAGTGTCTTTATTACAAAAAAAAATAATAAAAAAATCCATTCTTACCTAACTCTGGAGTTATATAAAGCTAATCAATAAAAAAAACAAATGTGTGCGTGAGTTTGTTGCTGCTTAAAACCTACTGAAGGTTTGTTATGGCTAAACTCTGCTCTGTACAGAAGTGTATTAGTGAGTGTATTAACATGTATCACGTTTAGACCGGTGGTCACGCTGTTATAGGAAAATAATCAATGATGAGTTAATATGATGAAGCAGTGTTACAGCTACAATGTGGAAGAGCATACCTCAACGTTTTAATCCTCTTAAGCCACTATCTTGTTTTTGTCAAACCCATTTTATGCGTTTGTTGCATGACACCCACAAAACAAGTTATTCCTGGTCTCTATTTGCTTCACAGCGGCTCTAAACTTAGGTTCACTTTAGCAGGTTCTATTTTTCTGTCATGCAGTTTATAATAGTACAAATGTGTAGCTGGTTATGAAACTGAGAAACTCTGTTTCTCTGTCTTACTTACACTTAGAGTCAACTCCCTCTCATGAAGAACGTGTGTTAACACACCTGGTGAGGATCTTAATGTCCTCAGTGTAGGAATATTTTTGAGATCTCTTGTTCTTCAGTTCCAGTGTCTATAACTGGAACATGCGTTTATAGGTTGTGTGTGCCAGTGTGTTACCCTGCGGTAGCTCCAGTGCTGGTTGCCCTTCATGCCGTGGCAGTCGTACAGAGTCACAGGGCTGCTTTGAGAGATGGAGTCAAAACACAACTTCCTGGTGTGCAGCGGGTCCCCGGGCCTGATGTCCTCCCTCCAGCCGAAGGTGAAGATCTAAAGACGAGGGCCAGAAAATATACACACTTGAATACTCGTGAAATCTATAAAAAAAAATCTTCTGTGACGCGGCCAAACCTTTAATCACATCACTGATCAACACAAGACTAAGATAAAAGAAGCACACTTTTTTAAAGGTTCCATGTTCGACTCTTTCTTTAACAAATCAACACAGCTACAGTAAATGAGCTTAATGTTGAGCTACTTAGCAATAACCCAGGAGAGGGGCTCTTCTTATCTTATACGAGGTCACAAGCGGGGGAAGAAAAAAGAATCTGGCCAGGTTATTTAAGCCCTCACCAGAAAAAAAAAAAGAAGACAAAAAGCAGAGATTTTTTTTGTCTCCTATTTTTCTGTTTGTACATGCACACTGGAGACCCTCCTGAATATCTGAGCGTGACTAGAAAACAAAAAGTGAATTTTGCATAATAGGTCCCTGTGGTTTTTATTAGTTCTAATTAAAAATGTACATTTAAAAAAAGTAATTATAATTATTTCATGGTAATTATAAACTTAATTACAAAACTGAAAAAAACAAAACAAAAATGGTTAATTTAATTATTGTTAATGGTCTCACACTGATTAATTGCAGTACCATCACGGCCCTCTAGAGTGCTGTAGGCCATACTTTGGAATGGAAAACATGGCTGTAGAAGAATTAATCTAGATCGCACATCTGAAATACACTTATTATATATACAGTATACCGAGTGCTTTAGTCCACATTATTTCAGTAGAATGTCTGGGTGTGTCTGATAGGCAGCTCAGTAAGTTTTACATACGTGGTGTATTTTCAGGCAGATGTTCTACTTTAAATGTGTACGAGTCTTAGACTTTTTTTTTTTTTGGGGCTGGTTATTTTGGGTTTTAGTAGACATTACTCATTAGAGGTTAATGTAATACAAAACAACTTTCACACACAAAAATTCTCTCGTATTTGTGGATAGCGAAAAAAAATCACCTGAATCTGATTTTTTTTGGGGGTCTTCTCTGAATATGTTCCTGAATCAGATTCGGGTCGGGAATTCTTGCTCGGCCTGAACAATCAAATCAGAATTCATTCGCGGTTTATTTCATTCCAACGTGACATTCTTCACAATTTCACGCTAGGAAAGATGAAAGATGACAGTGACCGAGGAGCTCAGTAGCAGGGTAGTGAGATAACACCTCGCTAGTCTTAGCATTTAGGTTGATGCTGCTGTACTAATAAAAGGTGTACTGTATATCACGACCGCTCTGTGCTTGAAGACCCTGAGAAAGGAATAGCTGAACTAATGGATAAACTGTAGGAGAACGCATCACAGGACACATTGTTCCTTTGTGCATGCAGGCTGGTTTAGGTGTGTGATCTGACTAATATCAGTGAAGACATAATATGCACAGCTTAATTAAAAAAAAAAAAAGGTCAGCGAATCAGTTATTGGCCACTTTTACCTGAAGTGTGAAGATCTATTTATTTTTTAGGTTTTTAAACATTTTGAGGTTTCAGGTTGCTGAATAATTTGTCATGTTCTGATTGTTTGTGTCATGATGTATTTCATCATGCACTCTCCAGTAAGTGAATATTCACTCCAGTGTCTCGGTGCCTTCTATTAAATGCTCTATATTCACTTCAGGACAAAAACAAATATGGGCCAAGGTTCTTTTTGCTTCAAGTTAGAAGAAACACTTCATGTTAATAAACCTAGAGTTTCTTGACAGTCTGTCTATTGCCATTAAAACTTGGCATGTCCTTGTGTGAGATACAGGCTGCACATAGCCTACGCTAAACATGCCATTAAAAATACTATAAGTTGCTTGATTCTTCAGTCTTGGCATGTTTGTTAACTACTATTAACTGCTACATTAAAAAAATATTTTATATATTGATTGATTGTTCTCACCTGCCTGATTTTTTTTTTTTTTTTTACCCCTCATTAGTTTATTAAACTCTATTTGTTTCTGCATCTTTGCTAAATCTATCACTCAGGCTTTTTTTTGTCTCCAGTGTCTCAGTATCTACTTTGTTAAACCCATTTTTTCTGCGGACCAAACTCCGTTATACTGACTACTACTGTATGAGCTCACCTTAATAATAGTGAAAATAATATTGAATAAAAATATTGCGAATATACTGTAGAGATATTTATATTTACTTCATGTAAGACAATAAAAAATAAAATCTGCCTGGCCAAAAAAAAAAAAAAGTCACTGTTTGACAACAGTCTGAAATTAAGTAAGAATAAGTTAAAAACTGTTCAATTAATCATTAAAATCTGGAAGGATATTGCTGAACCATAAAATGTGTGGTCAGGAAAAAAAAATTAAATCCTGAATGAGCATGAACGGAGATTACTTAAACAGTTGGTGAAGTTGTTTTGTATAACTGGACGCTACAGTATGTTTTATAGTGAAAGTAAGATAATTTCCATGCACGCACAATGTGATGAGAATTGGGACTAAACAGTTGTGTGTCCATAAGAAAATCACTTGTTAGTCAGACTCATCAGAAAAAAAAAAGGCTTCAGTTTGCTAGGAAGCATAAAGATCTGACTTTGGAGCGATGGTCATGTGGTTGATGAGTCTATTCCAGAGCGATGGGCGTGTCAGGGTAAGAAGGGAAAGGAATAAAGCGAACATCATGCACTGTGGTCGTTGTACAAGCCTCTGGAGGCGATGTTGTGATCTGGGGTCGCTGCAGTTGCTCAGGTCTAGGCTCCGCCATGTTATGTGGCAATAAAATGTAATGAAGTTATCACATCTATGGAGTTTTTCTTCCCTGATGGCAAGGCATTATTTCGGTTCTGGGAGCATGAGGAAACCTTTTTCATACATGAACGTGACATAACATTGTGTTCTATATTCGAAGCTAAAGGTGGCTGATTGAAATCTTAGTGTGCATGACTTTTCAGTGTAATTACACCAGTGTATTTTTAAAAAATCTTGATTGTAATTGGTCATATAAATATATAAAGATATATTTTCTTTAACAGCAGTAACATTCACTCTAATCATCAAAAGAGGCTGGTGAGTTTTTATAGTCTAATGTTTAACGTATTAGCAAAATTAGCAGTAGAATAAGATCATGACAAGAAAATAATCTACAAGGCTTAATAATCTTATACTAAGTTTATAATTAACTGGCCTATGTTTAAGGAATAGCAAAGTCAAGGTCGTACTGTTGTGCTGATTATTAGCATGGTCGTAGGCATGACGGAGGTCTGGAGGTATCGCAGCCGTGCTGATATTCAGTACAACAGCACGACCTCGTGTGTGATATTACTTTTACACAACAGTTCCTCAAACACCATTTATTATCAACAGATTATTATTTGTTTGTTTATTCATTTTGCTTCACCAGCACATATCTTTCCACAACTGGCGGAAATAACTAACCACAACTAGTGGAGCTGGTGATCGACAGTTAGTGTAATTAATAGAGGATAAAGTAGTGTTAAATTGGATAAAAAGTGTTAAAATTCTTACTGGTACTATGTAGCCAAAAGGTGAGGAGAATAAACCATGGAGGAGGTGGACAGTCCTTAGAAACTTAAGAGATTTACTTTATATTTCCACTTTTTCTACTTTACAATATCAGCACCATTAACCCGAGTTCCGGGGTTAAATCCCAAATAGCATTAAAAGGAAGCTACTATGTAGGGTGTGCAATCCATTGTCCCACACACCAAGTAGTGCCCTTGATCAGGGGTTAGAGAGGGATTGGGACTTTAGCCTTGGGTTAGAATCTAGTGAGCTTTTGTATCTCGCCTTAGAACTAAATAAAACAACATGGAGGCAATTCAGAATGACTTGGTAGCAATTATTACGAAGACAAACTGTTGTTTAGATTGACATAACATTATCAGAGGTGTGTTCTTGCTGAAACTAGATTTGAATGTGGGTTTTGGCGGGCAGCTGCTCTCTCTTCAGTACTGCAGATTGTATAGACCTACTTTCACGCCTGCTGTGACCGATAGTAAGTGTAATTAACCATTATTAGAAAACCTGTGATGCGGCATGATACTTATAGTTAAATGTTCCTGTCCTTTTACCGTCTATTATCACCACTCGTGGAAAGAGTCTCGTCCAATCAGATTACTTGGTCGGAACTAACTGTTGTATAAATTAGATTTTTTTCCCCTATTTTTAAAAACGCAGTTATTTAACTTGTATTCTCTTGTACCTCACTCTGATGTTCTCCTGTTTGTCTAGCACTCATTTCTAAGGCATAACCATTCTGAAATCACACAAGAAAACAATTCTCATTCTTATTCTAATCAGGTGCAAATGAGTTTTGCTCCTGGACAGCCACCATCCTACAGCGTTTAGATCTAATCCTAATCTAACTCGGCTCTTCCACTTAATGAGGGTCCTTATATCACAGCCAGGGCTTCAGAGCTGCAGAATTAAGTGGCTGCTATACTGGAGATTAGGTCCTTGTTTTCCGATTTCTGCTCTTAATGGCAGCTTTTAAGCTTTCTGTATAAGGATAAGGTATAATGAGCTACTATAACAGCGAGCTTGTTTAAGCTGCTGCTGTGTTTGAGCTGCACAGTTTCAGTAGGAACACAGTGTTTGGCCTACAGGGTTGAAAAGTCAGGATTCAGCAGTAACACAGTGTTTAGGCTAGAGACCTGAGGATTCATGATTCAGCAGTAACACTGTGTTAACAAGGTGTTTGCTGATAGATGGACTGTCTGAATGAGAAGTGCTGCGTCACCTGTTCGTGTGCCCAGGTTCTCTCGGCTCCCTCCTTCAGGCAGCTGTCCAAACGGAGCTCTGCTCCTGTCGAGCCGTGTTTGGTGTCAATACACAACCCTGACGCTGCGCTGCGGATCTGGACACACAGAAAACATCCACGTACAGAAGGATGGGGACTTTTTACATGCATCAGAATAATTCATTACTTTGATAACAAAATGAGATTATTGAATCTTTTTTTTATTTTGAGAAAAATATATATTTTTTAAATAAAGCATGAAGTTCTTAAATCACAAAATATCAAGTGCGTTTACATCAGTGTGACCTCCAACGGAAAAATACAATTAAATCCGCAATGTATTTCTGCTTATTTTAAATAAGCAATTTTGTATCAATAACATGTTGGTTGAGATTTAATATTATATTTGATTGTGATTTTGTCATGAGCAAAAGCACTGGCAGAAAACTGGAACAATGAACAAAATGTTGGGTTTTGTTGCACACAATTCGAAATAGTTCGAAATAATTGTTGCAGATCATGAGAAATATTGAAAACAATACAAAATTCGGTTTACAGCACTGTCAGCCTTCTCCTCTACCAGTTTCACTTCAGTAGGCAACCTTATTATATTCCAGGCGTGGACTGGATCATGATATCATGTGACTGAATATCAGCGCTCGCATGTTTTTAGATTCTCCTTGCTTAATTTCACTCAAAAATAATGCAGTAAGTGCATCATGGCTCCCACATTCAGCAAAACCACTGCAAGGGAAAGCAGGACGAAGAGGGAAAAAAACAAAGCAAAACAAACAAACAAACAAACAAAAACGTGGTGATTGGGAAGACAGAAGGTTTCCACAAACTAAAGATCCATCCATCTACAATCATAAGCAATATATCTACATATTTGTATGTATCCAGCTATCTAGCTTACAAGTTTGTTTCTAGAGGATCTCTCCATTTGTCTTACTATTTATATGTCTGTCTACAAATTTAATCCATCCTTCTACCTATCATTCCAACCATCCATCCAGCAACATTTTATTATCAATCTAAAGTATCTACATATGTATATCTATCTATCTATCTATCTATCTATCTATCTATCTATCTATCTATCTATCTATCTATCTATCTATCTATCTATCTATTCATCCATCCATCCATCCATCCATCCTCCACCACACATTTTAGGCATCATATATGAAGACAGATGTGACAGATGTGTCTAGATAAAACCCTAGATGAGTGTGTGTTGTACTGTACGTGTATGATCAATAACTCTGCTTGTAGGTGAGCTACTTTAATTTCCCCCTCGCACATGATTAACCATACGAATCTGCGATCTTTAATACAGACTGAAGTGCTGCCCACGCTGCTGATGAGCACTCGCTGTAAATGAACGTATGAGCTCTAGAGCCCAGCGCTCTGTGCGGAAAAAAGTCTAAATTGGGCTAATTCATTCAAGCCAATTATTAAGCATGCTAATCAATGCATTTGTGTGGTGGCCTGGGAAAAGCCTTCACATCATCTCATTTTCTACTAGACTCTTCTGAAAATGTTTCTGCACAGAAATAGCCTTTCTCTTTGTACAACTCTCATTCAGAAGTACATTTACGGCATTCGAAATGTTTCCCATTAGCAGATATTTTACCAGCTGCGATTTGATTACGAGGGCTTACGTCTCTAAGCAGACTGGACCGCTGTGTTTGTTTCGTCGACAACATGATATGTGAAAAAGGAAAGACGAGGCAAGGTTTCAAAGTGAAATAAACCATATAATTTTAGTGAAATACACCATTTCTTAAAATTGATGTGTTAAAAAAGGTATGTTATCATCAGAGAAAGTGATTTTGGCCAAAACATTTTTTTGATGAAATGATGAAAAGCACTGCATGTGTCGTGATTAAAGCATCCCACCGGACGAAATGACAATATAGTAAGCGAATGAAGTGAACTAATAACTCGGTACGATCTCACTGGACCTGGTGAGTGCATGAACACGTGTGTTTAAGTGGCATTTTCACCCTGTATATTTTTAGGACACAGTGGGAACTTCATGGTCTTCATCCCAGTGTAACACGGACCTTAGGATGATGGGATTTCCCAGACAAACATGTATCATTTAGGAGATATTTGTAAACTGTATTTGAAGGGCATTGGTGGCTCAGTGGTAGGTTTCTTACCCACCATGCGGAAGGCCCTGGGTTCGATTCCCAGACAGTGCCATCCGGATAAAATGGGAGGGTTGTGTGAGGAAGGGCATCCAGCGTACAACCTGTGCCAAGCTTGTGTGTGGATCAGATGGTTTGCTGCTGCTTTGATCTTGCCAGGAGCACTTGAAAGACCAACAACAACATTTTCTATATGTTTAAAGTGTTCAAAGAGTAGGCTATTTATTACCTATAGAATAGCATAGCGGTAGACATGGGCTTGGCTAAATTAAGTTGGTTTGTCAGTAGCTGTGGTATGCCTGTGTCCGAATGAAATGCCATGTCAGCAGTGGGATTCAAACCCACGCTTCCATTTGAAGACAAGAATGCTCGTCTCAGGGGAAAGTCTGAACCTTGAGTCTGGTGCCTTAGACAGTATGAATAGGAATTCCATCTTCTGAGTGTAATTTTAGGTTATGCATGAAGCGTTTTCAGTGCTATGAACGCCCCGTGAAGTTTAATCATCACTCCATATTACTCGGTCAAACGTTCAAACTGATGAAGGTTCTCCTGAAGCTCCACAGTGTGTGAGATACAGTACTGCTCCACAAACCAAGAAATTCTCATTTAAAACAGCTTTATTTCAAACATGGATAAAAATACCAACAGTATATATACTCAGTCGGTTCAGTATACAGGCTGTGAGTTTGACTTCTATGACCCCGGCATTCAATACACTCCAAACACTCAGAACTCTGAGTCATTTAAATAATGACTCACAGTGAATCAGACTGCAGAAACCTCCGGTCATTACCTTGAGGCTGAGTGTGCACTTTCCCCATCATTTCCTTTTCCTATTTTCATGCCTTTTTGATTGGCTATCTCATTTGCCTAATTCTTGTTAAGACATTCCGGTGTGCTGGCCAGAGTAGACGAGGAACGCAATAATGAATGAACACTAGAGCTGCTACACACACACACACACACACTGGGCAGACAGCCATGGGGGAAGCAGAGCTCAAAGAAAAGTCACTCACAATCCAACCCTGAGACAATACCTGCACACTAACTGTAAGGTTTTTACTTTGAGCCATTCGCACAGTCCTGTAACAATTCAATGATTTTGCTAAAAATGTATGTCTTAAGCTCAGTTCCCACTTTCACATTTATTTATTTTTTTTACAGTTACTGTAGCTACACATATGTTTCTGTAAGCATGCCAGCGGTAGTGTCTCAGTAGTGTTTTAAGTACCGGGATGCTATCACTGGTAAAGTAAACTTTAAGATTTTCACTCTAACCTTTCTTGATAACTGTGGCAAGTTGTGAATGTTAAAATCTGTCAAATCCACAAGAATCACCTGCAAGTTAATGAACAGTGCAATTAATGGTTAAGCAAAACATTTAATGTAAAATGATATGTACATGCAGTACTGCTATAGAGCAAGCATGTCTTAAACATTTAGAAAAATACTATAACAAGCAGGAAACAGTAATAAATGAAACAAAGTCAATAACTGGTGAAATGACTCTTTGCTTAAACTATAGTCTCAGGTAGAACTGTTGCATTTTTCGTTATATAGATAGATCTTCTACATACACTCACCTAAAGGATTATTAGGAACACCTGTTCAATTTCTCATTAATGCAATTATCTAATCAACCAATC
>JAQQZT010000039.1:3895672-3910499 GCA_030068275.1 Clarias platycephalus | reverse complement strand
ATTGCTAAACAGACTAGTAGCCGGAGACCCAAGGGACGAACAGACTAGGTACACAGCAGACTAGGTATGAAACAGACCAAGAACTATACAGGTTAGTGGCTAAAATGGTTAGTAGCTAAACAGACTACGATCTAAAGAGACGAGGAGACTAGACAGACTAAGATCTAAGCAGGTTAGTAGTGCAATGGTTAGTATTTATACAGACTAAGAACTAAACATGCAATGGAGGTTACTTACACACAAGGGGAAACACACAAAAGGTTAATCCTACTAGAGGCTAATCCTACTAGGAGACACAGAGACAAAGAGACATACTAACAATCCCTACTTAACCAAAAACAAATGTAAACTTAACCAAACCGCTCCATACAACAATGCCAACTAAAAGAGAACATAACCAAACACAACAAAAGCCCACTTAACATAAATAATGCTCGACCCAGTTTCCCAGAACCAACTGCTATTTATAAAAAGATCTAATGAGCTACCTCGGTTCAGGTGAGCACCCGCATCACCTGACCGAGGTGCCTTCTGGTAAACTGATTCTCCAAACAAAAACTACAAAACAGAACACTGCCCTCTAGTGGTAGACCCTCACAGTATTTAGTCAAACCTGTTAATGATTCAATTCATGTGTTTCCATCAGACCCCTTATCCCCAGTGAATGACAATCCTAATGCTTCAGCGTTATACCAAGACATCTTGGACAATGCTTTGCTTCCAACTTTGTGGACACAGTTTGGGGTACGGCCCTTTTCTACTCCAAAATGACTGCGTCCCAGTGCACGAGGCAAGGACAATAAAGGACAATGGTTTGATGAGTTCGGTGTTGAAGAGCTTGACTGGTCTGCACAGAGTCCTGTGACCTCAACCCTATTGATCACCTTTGGGATGAAGTGGAATGAAGACTGTGAGCCAGGCCTTCTTGTCCCGTGTCTGACCTCATGAATGCTCTACAGAATGAATGGAATTCCCACAGAAACTCTTAACATCTTGTGGACAGCCTTCCAAGAAGAGTGGAAGCTGTTATAGCTGCAAAAGGGGGACCGACTCCACTTTGAAGTGTATTTATTTGGATAAAATGTCGTTTCACAAAAATATACCTTCTTACAGTATGTCACAGAGAAACCACAAAGCATAAACTCCTCTGTCTTAAACACTTTCACCTTTCCCATAGCAGAAAACACAGAACTGTTGCCAAGTCCTGAGACTGGAGACTCCTTCTAAACATGTTCTTCACCATATTTAAGATTACACCCCTTTTAAAACATGCAGTTTCTGCTGTACCAGGCCATTAATATTGAATAAACATGCACTGAAGTCAGAGCGCTGGCACGGAAAATTAATCAAGACCGGTCAGAATGAAGAAATCAGCAGTAACATTAGAAACAGCCAGTGTTACAAATTGAACATTTGATCACAATAAAACAGGACTAATGTCGCTGTCATTACAATGTTTCAGTGGATGAGGGTCTAATCGGCGAGATGTTGCAGAGTGCACTGTTTTTAAGTGGTTGGAGTGTTTCGGAGAAGGATTGATTGGAGATAATCTGTGTGCGAGTGAGACAGGAAGTGGGCCACATATCTGACCTGTCTACCAATAGCTCCACTCAGCATGCGAGAGAGCATGAGGAGACGACCTCCTGTCCTCTGCAGGAGATACGGAGACACACTGACACATTGATCCTCTTTCTTTTTTTCTCCCTCCAAATGCCCAGTCGGGCTGCATTATTGTGTAATGGATCAGGCAGCGTGACAGATGGCCGGTCCGGGCCGAGCCAGCGTATGAAGCCTTAAAGTCAAATTACCATCATTCCGCCGCAGGAAAGAAGATATTTACCGTGCATAATTTTCCTGTCAGATCGCCGTTATTTATTTATTTTTTCCCCCTGTACGTTTCCTGCGGTGATGCGGTCAATGAATGGCTCGGGAAGAGCCGGAGGTCCTTAATGGCTTTCTGAGCCAGCGCTTCCGTGACCGTCTGGGGTTAAAAGCAGCGACACTAAAATGAACGACGAGTGCCAAGACCAATTAAATCAGATGTGAAATTAATTACGATTAAAAGTTATTATTCACAATCGTCGCCACGTTTAAGCGAGCGAGGGAAGCTGTCGTCTTCCGAAGGAATTAATTGTGACGTGATGCCTATTGAGGTGCTATTCTATGAGAGGTGATTAAAAAACAGCAATCAGAAACGGCCAAAAAAAAAAAAGCACTACAGCCGGAGAGGAGAATGAACCAGCCGAGCCGTGGTCCGCCAATCTGCCACGGCTTTATGCAGGTAACATTAGAGCGGGTAATGAATTAGCCGAATAGCCTGTCAGCCTGGATTAGGAGCAGCAGCACAAAAAGAGTCACCCAGCAGCTGTGTATTTACAGGCTAGGCTTCGGTGATGGAAAAAGAGTTGGCATATTTTGGATGTCAGTGAGCATTAAAGAGCACATCTCTAAGCCAGCTCTTGGGCCATGTGTCTGTACCGCTCTGAAAAATGTATTACACCTCAGCTTGCCGTGTATCTCATAAATCAGTGAGCATCTGCTCATATTACGTCTTTCTCAATCTCTCATTACCAGGGACACAGACGAGTATATATACCTGTGACTGCGCCTGTCTCGTATAGCATGCAACTGCATGTGGAAAAAAAAAAAAACATGAATGTACAGCATTTCTTATGCAGGATTTAGGAGTGAAAGCAATAATGATGAAAGCTTCAGAGAGAGTACTTGTACATCTCAAAATCTGTAAGCGTCATTATTTAGATTAGTTCCATTTGAAGATGGAACATCACTAACAAGATAATCCTACCAGAAAAACATGCTCCAGCCCATGTCAGATCTGTCAGTCTACAGTATATGATAATAATAATGTGAATGGAGTGGAAGCCATTTGCTGTTTAGTTTTTGTAGCTCTGTACTTTAATGTATAGTCTTTGACGGACCAAAAACACCATCTTTAGACTTTTATTCTTCATACAGGAGAAAAAAAATAAATAAATAAAACTGCAAACAAATCAATTAACCTGTCAGTCCAAAGAGTGTATATATGCATAGTTGCTTGCGCTGCTATTTTACTCACCGGGGATTTAAAATCAGGCACTTGCAGACAGATGGTGTGTAAATTTGGAAAGAATATTAAACTACACAGGAAACCAGCATGTTATAAAGTGACATTAAAATGCAGCGAAATGATTCCATAAGAAATGGAAAAAGTCTAAAATATTAAGTTAATATATTAGATTCCTTACCAAAATATTACATTTTATTTGTATAGCCCTTTTTTACCAACGGACATCGTCACAAAGCCTCTTTACATAAATCGCCTTTGTAAAGAAAAGAAAATGCTAATTAATAAATTGATAACAAGGTCAGTTTAACCCTAATGAACGTGCCAGAGGCGACATGGGCAAGGAAAAACTCCATGAGACATCATGAGGCAGAAACATTCAAAGGAAACAGATTTAATTGTAAAAACATCCCCATTTAGGTGATACTACAGTAGATATTATGACCATAAACAAATCCCTTCTATAACTGAAAGTGAAATGTGTTTTAGTTAATAAAAGGAATACTTTATTATAGAGGTTACCAACCAAGAGGTTTCACTGATAAAAACTTGGGCGAATGACTGTTGTTGGCAATATCAGTCCCAAAACCACAAGAGACCACAGAAAAACTGTTTGCATCAATGCTGTCCAAAAACATCTCCATGGTCTCTAAGTGAAACCATCCCCAGGTATCTAATGTGTATCTTCGGGCAGACCAGACTGCATCAGCAGTGAGTGGCCTCTATCAGAAAAAGAGAGATGCTGTTCGAACACAGGTGTCACTAGGCAACAACGCTATTTGCACTCGGAGTGGATGTGGCTATTTGCACTTGTAGTCAACCATGCTACAGTATTTACAACAAGGTGTTGTATAATCACAGGCCAATCCTATGTGCATCTATTTATATTTACTTGACATGTAGATGGCGAACATGTTTCGATTTGGTCTGGTAAAGAATGAGATTTATATGGTCGTACAGCCTCTGTATACAGTATGTACGTCACTAAAAACACCCAGAAAACCACCGAACCCTAACATTTGAGCTGTTCATTTGTTTAACACAAGCTAGTCTGTATTAGCTCATGCTAACACTAATGGTTCATTTAACACAAATATGTCTGTGTCACACTTGATTCATGTGATTGACAAACGGCTTTACTGGGCTGTGGCAGTGGATTGAAGTTTTAATGGGAGTAAAAATTGACACTCAGTGGACTACAGGCTTTCGATGCACCATTTTGTGTCCCGTCCGAACGCACAGCTTCACGAGAACACACGATGTGTGTATTTTCCGCACTTATCTTCTTGTCCTGCCTGGACACACAGCTTCTCCATATGAAGAATGGGACGTTTTTCAGTTCTTAACTATTAAAAGCTGATACAGACTATTTTGTGCATGTTTTCTGTGAGTCACAAGGGTTGGAATAAGCAAATGCCAAACTATGATGTCAAAAACTATCAAAATTATTTGGCAAAATGCTATAAATGCACCTGTCAAACATAGGAAGCGGAATTAATCTACACCTTGCATACAGAAACTTGTTATCTCTGTAATTTTGATCTGTTTGATTGTTTGTGCTCGTCATAACCTAAAACTGATATTGACATATAAGATTTATCTTTATTTCACGCACTGTTTGTCATGATTACATCATTATAAAATACCGCTTCAGCCGATAGCACTAATAGTGCTTGCTTGAAGGATCTTTTGACAGCTTATTATGCGCCAGATGCAGATGTGTGAGTGAACAGTATGTGTGCAGCTGTTGTGAGCTTTGTGCCACCCACCTCTCCCCAGGCAGCGGGTAAGGGCTCTACAGGAGGGTAGTATTTGGGCAGGTCCCACGCCACCGTGTTCATGTACCATTTGAAGTCTTTACACTTGAGGTGCTTGCGCAGTTCCTTCTGAGCGGTCAGGTCTCCTGTGGAGAGGTGGCGGTACTCTGGCCGCCGCTGGTAGATGTACTCGGTGTACTCATCCATCCATGTCTCTGCCACTCGCTTCAGATTCTGACAGGCGGAGGGTGAGAGAGAGAGAGAGAGAGAGAGAGAGAAACAGACACAGAGAAAGAAAGTGTTGTATTTATGTTAGAAAGTTAATAACGTCTTTATTCCAATGTAATGCACACTTTGAAATAAATAAAAACTGAATAGTGAGTGAGGAAAGCACAAGAGAAATGTATGTTTATATTAACTGTTTGGTTTCTGACATTTGTCATCAGATTAATGTTGGACTAAATTGAACTGAGACATAAACATGGAGGAAGACAGAGACATTACTTTATGAATAAATTGAACTTAAATGCATAAATAAATAACTATCGATGCTGCACATTCATTAATATATCCGGTTACATGGTTAACGCTCTCGCCTTGCACCTCCAGGGTTGGGGTTCGATTCCTGACTTGGAGTGTGAATGTAGTGTAAACTCGATTAATGAAAATATTTTTCATTTTGACTTTTCGCCCTACCGCGTTATGAGGCCTTACAACCTCAGTTTGAGTTACATTTTAAATATGTTTTCTAATAAACATTGACCTGTGAATACCTCCTGCCTGTGCCAACTGCAGAAGAAGATTTTATAATAAACACACTATGGAACAGTGTAATCAGATATTGATGTTTTGATGCTCTTTTAAAAGCTATATGTGTGTCATCAGCTCAAGTATTTTAAGCACAGCTTATTTCATTCATGTTTTAGTGATAAATTAACCATGAGCTTGCCATATCGTACATCTTACAGTATGTGCGTTTAAGGTTACGCTCAGTTGTGCAATAGAAGTGTTCAATTCTTCATTTTTATCATGTCTATAAATGAGGTAGGTTTGGTATTTATTTTGTTTAAATGTTTCATTGATCCTATTTAATTAAAGAGTGTCTGAATTGATTCCCATTAAGTTGCCTAATTTAGCATTTACATCTCATTTGATTGTTACTAAAATAAATGAGCATTTGGAGCGTGCTGTTAATGTTACATAATCAATTACGTTATTTCTCATACCTGTGGTGCGGTTTTATTTATTAAAGAATGACACATTTTTCCTGTGGTCACTTACAGCAGCTACACACACACTCAATAAATCAGTTACTGAGACTAAGAAACTGCAAGTTCCTGATCCTTAAGTCTTGACCTGACACTGGAGACTCCTTCAATAAATATTAAACAATCACCTCCTTACAAATGTTTTCACCATATTAATGACTAAAAAACACAGTTTCTAATAAAATAGTTTATACAGTAACTAGCCATAGATTACATACAAGTTTTGCAATGCAAGTGCCAGTTACCATAGAAATGGGAATTAGCACATGAATTGCACATGAATATACACCTGTGATTAGCAGCTGTATTAATGTCAGAACTCCTGTTATAGAAAATGTCGTTATAATTAACACCTTTTCACCAATCAGAATCCAGAAATCCTCAGCGCTTAGGTATGAAATAAATCAGTCTGTTGTATTTTGTTAGTAGTTCTGTTAAGTCATATTAAAATTTAACCAAGTTTTTAAAAATATGACAGGATTTCCAAGACTTTGCAAGAATAAAAAGTTGGAGAAAATGTTTTTTTTTTTTTTTTTTTTTTTGGCATTGTATCTCATGTAAGAGAGGATCTGGAATGATGGTAAGTGATGAAGTGCAGTCTTGGAGACGCTCCACCCGTGTCCTCAGAGGTGTTATCTTTTCTAGCCAGGCAAGAACAGGAATAAAATGGCTTTATGCCCAGGCTAATTAGCAAGAAGGAGCAGTGGTATACCACAAATCATGTTTGAGTGTGTAGCAAAATAAAACCCCGAGGTTTAAGATGAACATTTCCGAGCCCTTGTGTAGCTCCGGGCCCTTTTACTCAATTAGGGCTCCTCATGTTCAGTGGTGGTGTGTATGAGACCTACAGCTGCAGCACGGGACATGCTAACACGATATAAAATTTGCCAGCAGGGCTAACCGTGTTTTAGATAACAACAGCATTAATATAAGGTTTCTTTTTTTGATGTCTACATAAGATGCTTTGTGATCATTTAAGACACTGTTTGCTCGCTGAAAAACCGAGTGGAAAGGATGTGAGTAAAACACAGATAACGGTAGGAAGAAGCAAGAGTCGAGGCCGGGAGTGATTTCTTTCTAGTCTAGACTGTAGACGCATGCAGTTATAGTTATGTCAGGTTATTACACAAAGGTGACACCACCATAGACTGGTCTGATATTTTTTATTTTTTATTTTTTTTGACAGTGCTTTAGTGGACTTTAAACATGAAAAAAGCCTCCGGTACATGCTAGTCTAAACGTAAACATAGTCTTAATATTGATAGGAAAAGTTTTGGCACTGCATTCCCTGTTCATGTGCTGCATCCACACATAAGGAGAGTCGATTTAAAGTTGCTTTAAATATCAAAAAAGAAGAAATGTACAGTATACTGTATGTCACCTCTTTATCACTAGAGACTGTTACTGCAATTTAAGACATCATTATTTCTGCTCTGCTCTGTAGTAGGTATTTTCTACTCCACATCACAAATTAAAGGTGGCATATTTCAGGGGTAGCTCAGCAGCTAAGGCATTGAACTACAATTCGGAAGGTTTCAGGTTCAAACCCCATGACCACCAAGTTTCCGCTGCTGCGTCCTTGAGCAAGGCCCTCAGATGTATATAATGAGATAAAAATGTAAGCCGCTCTGGAGAAATGCTGTAGATGTTTAATTCCTTTTTAACAAGTTTACATGAGCTCTCCAAAATGCGCCAGCTGAATTATCCTTCTGGTATCTCTGAAATGACCGACACCCCCGTTCCCCATGTCTCTTTGCAGACGTGCATTTTTTTAGCCTACAGAATGCAGGAAATGTGACTTCACTGAAAACAGGGTCCAGGAGTTGAGTCAGAGGTGAGGCTAAGCTATTTTTTTTTTCTTGCTTGGAATGATGTCATATCAGGTGTGAAATCTGAACAAAGTGTTCAAGCACATTTATGGACAAAATGAAAAAAGAGAGTTTTTTTTCTCTCTCTCACTCATATTTGTTCTACACACACATACACACAGTGTGTAAATGATCAAAAATAATAAAATATTTAAATTAGTATGACCAATGTGAGTAAAAGATTATTCTTTAATGATATACACTACTGAACATCTTCATCGTTTTAAAAGATCAGTCATTTTAGTTATCAACATGAATTACTTTACACTATAATGTTCGAAATTCATCTTAGACATTTATTTACATTTATTTCTTTGCACAGACAAGCTAATCTCAATTCATACATCTCCTAGAGGCAGAAGGAATGTTAAAAACATCTTAAGCTTCTGAATATGTTTATAAATAACAAATAGTATTAACAATATGTTGTAAACAAGATGCTAGTATATTTTTATTACTGCTATTATATTCAGCTATATTCACCTCATTAGTCACCCTGCTTCGTGTCTTCACAGCTACACTGCACACACTACACACATCTCCCTCTGTGTGTGTGTATACACATCTGCTCTTTTTTTTCTTCTCCATGTTCATACTTTTTTTTCTCCATACTGTCAGGCAGATTTAGAATATGCAATAACAGTATTGATGTACAGTATATTGGTCTAGTATGAATTCTGGTATTTCTTTACTGCATATTGGCTTCATGTATATTATATGATCGTGTTGGGTAACAGTGGCGCTGCTAAATCACTGCGACCTCATACAAAGCGGATCTAGGCACGCTGATGCTCTGGGATATCCTCTGAACGAGACAGATTTTTATTAGCATTCAGAGGTAGGAATTTTGAAATAAAACCAGGGTGTAAATCAAATAAATCGGTAAAAAAGTAGAGCTGGTAGCAAAACCGCATGGTATTGCTGTGATGCCCTAAGGAAATGAAATGTTTTTCTTAGTTATGACGGTTAAAGGGTTAAATTATCTTATTTTATTTACAGTTCTTTATAGAATTTCTTTTTTAGCATCTTTTTCATTATTTTCAAATCATCCCTTTTTGCATCATTTGGGATAGGTCTTTAAGCTTCATCTTTAAAGATCTTTAACTTTTTGGCAGAACACGTTTTGAGTCAATCATGAGTCTTAATGAAAAATGGATTAAGCTGTTCGAGTCATCTCTACCATTTGGTTGAGGTATGATATGCTTAAAAAAATTCTTAGAATTTAAAGAAAAATCAAGAACAAACCAATTTCAACCGAATGCCTATAAATATCTAGGAGTTGGTTCAACAATTATATTTTATTAATCTCTTTTATTGTAATCGTATTATAAAAATAATATGTACATTTTAATATTTGAGATATGTTCCCTAAGTCATGTAAAATATATTATTAGTGTAATATACAGCACATCAGTGCAATTACATCTGATCTTAGGTAAGCTTGTGATGTGTTTAAAATACGCTTCTTTTATTAAAAAGAAAAGAAAAGCTGCATCCACTAAAGGCAGTGTTTTACAGTACAGTACTACCTGTTTGTGCATCTGGCTGAATGTACAAAATGCAACAAAAAAGCAGATGGTCAGTTTCTTGGTTGGATTTTAAGGCTTTGTGTTTTTTAGTTTTTTTTTGTGCTTCGAGCACAAACTGGCCTTAACACCGTGCCATGTTTCAGGGTGATGAGTTCCCAGTGCCAAATCTGTGCACGGTTGAAATGTGTAAATGCCTGAAGGTTTGGATCACCAGACCTCCACACCATTGATAACTTCGGGATTGTTTGGATCATTAAGCGAATCACAGGCGAAACCCTAGTGGCATCCTTCCCTACTCCACCACATTTGAGCTCTTATTAAAGCATAACTGCATTACTGGGGAAAAAAAAAATAAAATAAAAAATGATACATGTGACTCATTTTTGGTTGCCTTTAGAAAGAAAGTGTCAGATTCACTGAGATCCTAAATAATGAGATGCTAATTTGGGTGTAATGGGACAAATTGTGCATGCAAAATGCGACGTACTGAAGAATAATTGCACGGCACAGTAGGGGGTAGGATTTGTGTGTGCTGATTGTTCTTGAAGGCCATGATGAGGTCAGATCTCAGAAAGTGCTTTCACACCTTTTAATCTGAATCATGATTCTTCTAGTTTGTGTGATGTTTGGTTTGGATTGCTTTCTCACTGAATATAATTAACCAAAAAAAAATATTTGTAATAAAAAGTTGGCTGAGGAACACTCAGGGTTGGAAACGGCTTCATTCGCTGGTCAGGAGTACAGCGATCACAGAGGCCACTTACATCATTAAAATAAATAAAAATCAGATAAGGACAAAAAATTTAACAAAATATTTATATTGGTCTCTAATTTAAAACATGTTGTGTATGCGTCCAGAGTGTGTGTCATTTCTGTAGCGCTGGATCGGCTTGGTTTAGCCGTGTCTATAAATTGACAGACGGGGAGACAGCAAGCATTACACACTATTTTCCCCTTGTTTTTCCACGTGTGTACTAGCAAGAAACAAAGAAATATTGTCCTTTATGTTAGATGTCTCCTGTCTCTTTTCGACGGTTAACAAAGTTCGTAAGTGTATTTTTCCATGTACTGTAATGTAATGTATAACTGTTTTAATCAAGGGTGCCAATAATTCTTTAAGGGAGTATAAGGAACAGAACGGAATGCCTGTACGGCTCAGCCATCGGATAGGGTGTGTTTACTTTTTTTTTATGGTGTTGTACTCACCCGGGCCAGGCTCGTTCCTGAGGGCACTTTGTAGGGCACGTACTTCCTGTAGATGTGGCCCACTCTGGAGCAGGGCACGTCATACATACTGCCTCCACACATCCATACCTGAGGGAAAAACAAACAAACACACACACACACACACACACACACACACACAGAGTACATAGCCAGTAATATCTCTTTCAAGCACTGAGAGAGAGAAAGAGATGAGTAAGGCCTGATATCTCTGTGAGCTCACTTTTGGGTTCTACTCCAAAAACCAGTGAGTAAGTTTGTTCTGCAATCATCCATAACACTGTTCCACCATGTTATGTGTCATAAACAAGCGCCATCCTCTCAGGCTCCAATTACACTCCTACTAGGTGACAGCGCAGGAGAGGAGGGGGAAAATTCTGCCTTTTTCCTCCAGTTTAGTCTCTACACATGTGCCTCTCTCTCATCTGAACTGCACATTGTGATGAAGAGAAAGAAATTTTCCCTCAAGCAAGAGAGCTTTCTGATGTGTTTCCTATATAAATAAACAGTATATATATATATATATATATATATAAATAAAAACAAACAACTAAAGTAAGATTCTGCATCTGTATGGTGGAAGTGTTGTGGGCATTTGACAGACGGGGTCTGAAGGCTCCTCAATTCATCGTCTCTCCCGCTGTGTGAGAGAGCAGCATGCCGATATCAAACGCCACGCTGCTCTCTCTCTCCCTCCCGCTGGGGCAGCTACTTAGCGGTCAGGCACACTTCACACGCTCCGTGATGGAACTGTCCTGGACACTGGCATCGCCACGAAATCAAACCCCGCTCCCTTGAGAGTAAACAAGGCAAAGGTGAATAGTTCTCACACAGTCAGTCGCATGGCGCGCAGAGGGATGAAGTCAGGGCTCGGGATGTAACGGAATATTATTGGGAGGAAACGCGGCGGCATGTTGAAATCCGCCCACGTCCGACAGAAGGACGCCGGTTGGATAAAGACAGCTGACCGGTATATTGGCCGGCGTCAGGCTCGAGCGGTCCAAGTTGGTCCTCGCGCTGCACTCACGCTAAAGCTGAATCACAGCGATAACACATTTCTCACTATTCATGGGATTCGTAAACAAGATCTGCAACCTATCTACTGTATACGTTTATTTTTCGACTCGTGTCATGCTGGAATATGAGCAGTGACAGTAACAATGATAAGAAATAAATACATAAAAAAAAATTTGCCAATTTTTATGAAATAATAATAATAATAATAACAATAATAATAAAAAAGGTCCCAATTTAGTTCCTGAAATATTTTTTGCAGTTGCCATGGTTTCCAGACAGCCTGCACTCCAATCCCAAAGTTCAACTGATGCACAGGAGAGGCGCGCCTCATGAAAAAGCAGCCGTGGCAGGTATTTTATCTCTAATAAAAATGAAAAATCCCTCACGCACAAGTCTCTGGTGTGCTGGCCTCACTAATCAAAACCGAATCACCTCAGACGGACAGGAGATCACAGGGTCACTGGGACCAATTAGTTTCAGCGCTGCCTGGAAACGCACCTCTGCAGTAGCCTGCCTTTTTTTTTATTTTTTATTTTTTTATTCCGGACTCTCCGTGTCCCTTTGGCTGTGACACGCAGGAAGGAAAATGACAAAACTCCAGTGTGAGGACTAACCGCGGCTTCGCGGAGCTGTCAGGAATGAGAAATGCTCGTGTGGCGGGACGGAAGCGGTCGGACCTCATCACGCGCAGTATTGCTTTTTAGAGACTTTCTGCTTCGCTGTGGGGCAGAAATGAAGGGGGGGGGGGGGGAGAGAAGAAAAAAAAAGGCGGCAGAAAACTCAAGAAGTCCATCGACAGACAGGAGACAGGAGTGTGTTGATGAAAGACTTTGGAATTGTTCCATTTTTAGCCGGTGTACCCTGATGGAGTACTGCCCCGTATTTTCTGCCCCTGTAATCAATCCTACAGTGTCAAGACTATTCTTGACCCACTTGAGGCAGCTCAACGGGTCAAGTGCTTCCGATGCGGCGCCTCAGACATCTGTATGCGCACAAGCCTGAAGCTCACTTCAGCTCACTTCAAGCTCACTTCAACAGTGCTCACCACTTTCTTCTGTTTCGAGAACAACTAACTAACGCGGCGTTAAATCACCCTGAGAACACTGTGTCCATTTCCAATTTAATAGATCGTACTTTAGCAGAATATCTACTCAGGGAAATATAACTCGATTTAATATCATTTATAGTGATTTATATACAGTATAAGAAAAAAAAAATCTTCATCAATTATCATGAAACTCAACATTTATATTGAACTCAAGATTTATATCCCTAATGAAGAAACCAGTGATCAGACATTAGTGTGGAAAAAAAGTAGGTGGAGAAGATTAAAGACAAACTGTATTGAGTCTGAGCAGATACACAGGTACAAATCCACTATTCTCCAGAGGTTAAAAGCTAAAACAAGGCTAAGATTTGGACCCAACCGGTTTTTTTTTTTGGGACACATATATCTTCACTGGATGCACGTGGGAACATCTACAGCAGCAGAAAGTGAGTCACATGAGCTGAAGTAGAGCACCGGCTTTGCTTTTGAACTAGCATACGGGTATGTTTTTCATTTTGGGTTTAAAATGCTGCTGAAAAATACTAACCACACCTTTAAATCTCATGCTGGACTTCTGTAAATGTTGGTCATAACTGCACATGTGCGAGCACAAGAAAAGTGTTCATTCCATCACCATCGTGCGACAGAGTGGAAAATAAAAGTGCGTACGAACCTAAATCATTATCACTGAGGCAATGGATAACACGCAGCGTTATAATGAAAATAAAAATCTACGATAGAACATCATAAATAAAGTTGTTTGCATTTCCAAGACAGTTCATGTAAGTGTTTTATTCTTCTTATACTGCACCTGCTAGATAAGATGTGTCATATATATTTTAAATTTTAACATTCACATACAAGGTGGCACGGTGGTGTAGTGGTTAGCACTGCCGCCTCGCGGCTCCGGCGTTGAGGGTTCGATTCCTGCCTTGGGTCTGTGTGTTTGGAGTTTCCTCCCACAGTCCAAAGACATGTAGATGAGGCTAATTAAACTCTCTTTCGGCTGCTCCCGTTGAGGCTTCAGCTCTTTCACCATTTGACATCATGGGGGTGATAGTGTTACATATCACTGCTGGACCAATGACCGTTCCTCCCCGAATCTCCCTAAGTGCTCAACAGTCATGTGTTCGGGCCCCTGTGATGGAGAATTCCGATAGATCGTCCCAAGACAGGGCACACGATATCGGAGTTAATACTTGATGGGACCAGTAACCAAGCCATCAGTCAAAGAAACCATGGTCTCAAAAATGTGTGTGTGTGTATGTGTATGTGTGTGTGGGTGAGCGTGTGTAGGTGTGTGTGCTTCAGAATCTCTCACCTTGAAAGAAATCTCGTACTGCTCTCCTCCCCAGATCTCCAGGCCCGTATCGTAGCCTCCCAGCTCCCAGAACCACTGACGGTTCACAGCAAACAGACCTCCGGCCATCACTGGAGACCTACAGAGATGAAGAGAGGACCAACTTGTTCACTGCTCGCTCTCTCTCACCCACACACCTCATGATACATTTATAAGGTATAGATTCTGCTGGAGCTCAAGGGCAGTTCAGCTCGACAGAGAAATTCCCTGAAGATCATAAAGAGGGATAGAGTCACTGTATGCCAGAAGGAAAGAAAAAAAAAATCAGCGCTTTAAAGTTTGTGAGGAGTTCAGTAGCTTCAGAATCAGAGTTTATAATAGATGGAGGAAGATTCAGAAAAAGAAGTACTGGAATAAAATGTTCTCTCTCTCTCTCTGTTTCAATATAAGATGAACATACTTTGAACCCATTTCTAGACTTGTTACATTTCAGGAAAGCAGCAGACTTTAAAAATCCTCCTATATGCTTAAACATTTACGTTCACGACTCTCTCTCTAACTTAGCTTGGTTCTGGAGCGCCCCCTATCTACCCTATCTAGTCCTGGAGCGCCCCCTATCTACCCTATCTAGTCCTGGAGCGCCCTCTATCTACCCTATCTAGTTCTGGAGCGCCCCCTATCTACCCTGTCTAGTTCTGGAGCGCCCCCTATCTAACCTATATAGTCCTGGAGCGCCCCCTATCTACCCTATA
>JAQQZT010000039.1:3861655-3881801 GCA_030068275.1 Clarias platycephalus | reverse complement strand
GGTGCCTTCTGGGAAACTGAGTCTATGAACAAAACTACAAACTAAAACACAGTGCCCTCTAGTGGGCAACCCTCACAGACATATTATAATAAACAGAATGAGCAGCTCATCTCTCATATCTTCTGGTCCGAGTCATTCGCTCTTTTATGCTGTTCGGCCTAGAAGACTCATGGGAAGAATCGCTCAATTCTGTTTCCTGTGTACTGCACTGCATAGCGTCTATGGAAGTCATGTGACAAAAGAGCGAATAATTTGGACCAAAAGACTCAAAGGTAACTACTCTACTCATTTCTGTTTCCTTGTGGAGGTTTTGCGATGCTTTGCGCATGCGCGCCCAGTAGACTATGAACGAATCACTTTCCGAGACTACTCGTTCTTCTGAGCTACGTTAAAGACTCTTTCAAAAAGAACAATTCATTCATGAGCGACCCATCACTACGGTGAACATCTTCGCAACTTAATTACCACTATATTCCATCTATTATCCTGGGTTAGAGTTTCTGCTGGGTGTGAAAATATGAAAGCGTGTCAAATGAAGATGAAAAAAGGAAGAAGCAGCTTTAACAGAATCGTACAAATCGATGTGTTCAGAGTTGCATAAAAGCAGTATCTCACTCATGATCAGGTGGTTATACTCAATACTCAATATCAGGACACATTAGTTCCTGTCAATTAGAAAAGGAACGTTTTTGTCTCTTGGATGTTCTACAACATTAAGCCTTATTATAAACAGTGTCATTTGTTACTTTATTAAACATTGTATTAGCTAGAAAATTGCTGTGGCATAAGAGGAATAACACGTCTGTGGTGCGCATCATTTCATTGCATGGAGTGAGTCTTGCTTAAAGTGGTTTGAAGGTCTGCGGTTGGTGACATTATAGTGGAAGAGGACGCAGACAAAATTTATTCTCCGTTCATAAAAATATCTTACTTTTGTTATAATTTCTATACAAACTCCACACTACCGTAACGCTGTTATTTCAGCTGGACTAATTTTTTAAATATCAATTTGAGCTAACAGGCACCCACATTTATCTACAGTGCCATGAAAAAGTCACACTTAAATGATCAGCAAACAAACTTTGATATTACACAATGATAACCCGAGTAAATACAAAGTGCAGTTTTTAAATGATGATTTCATTTGATGATTTCATTTATTAACATTTATTATTATTAAAAATCTGTCCAAACCTGAGTGACCCTATGTAAAGTACTAAAGTAATCTCGCCAAGAAGGAGGCAAAAACTTTCACACAACTGTACATTTATAACTTAATCCTAAAACAGGATTACTGAAAGAATTTGAAGGCAACAAGTCTGTATTTTGACCATCATGATCATTAATTTGTTTCAGGTCATTTAAACATTTTGAGAGTGTAAGTACTCCTCTGTTTTGATGATGATGACACATTTTAACAGATTTTATAGTACTGTCTTTTCTAAGTCTTCAGAACCCAAATATTCCTTCATATTAAATTAAATAAATAAATAAAAAAGTAGACTAAATTAAAGAAATGTGAACAAATGTTATCCTGCGACAGCCTTGTGCTTGAAGGTACAATTTTTAAAAAGTGCTTGTTTACGTAACAACCTCAGCAGCGACCTCATTTCCCCTCTCGTCTGTTCCGACCACTCAGCATTCAGCGTCAGCAGTAAACTAACCACCGGCCTGATCGTCTGTCATCATCTGCATCAGTTTCTCACTGGTTCATGCCTTAAGTTAGATGTTTGTTTTTTTTATAGCTCAGTTGCGTGGCTTAAAAAACAACGAACAATCCTCTGAAACTGCTGAGTTTCAGGGACTGGACTGAAAAACGAAGAGAGACAAAAACAAGGCCTGGAGATGCTATTCGTCAAAACTACAGTACATTAAGAATATAAGAAAATCTGACTCTTTGGAAGCAGAATATTAAGAAATAAGAGGGCTTAAGACTTTTACGCAGTACTGTGTATGATTACAATCTGAAATCTCCGAGATAAAAACGTGATGTTCTTTTTACGAGAAAATCACATGTATTGAGTATAGTGAGCATTTAGACGTTTTTAACCGGGCTGACTGATTTCACTGCTGTGTTTAACTGGCAGGTCGACACTGAGTCAGGGTTTAAAAAGTGGCTTAATGGGGCGCTATTATGCAAAATTCACTTTTGATTCATTTTTAGACGTTCAGATGGTCGTTCAGTAGAAATGTACGAAAACTCATTTTCTTTGCTGCTTTTTAAATTCGTTGCCTGTTTTTGCATCGAACAAACCGTTTAGATTTTCCCCCTAACGTGACATCGTATAAGAAGAGCTGGCTGCTTAGGCTCTTCTGTTTCCTGAGGCATGCGGCTCAGCGTTAGCTCATCTACATACAGTAGACGCTGAAAATTCTTCTGATTTCAACAATGCTAGTGATCGAGGAGGCAGAGGGTAATTTCTTCAGCATCGGTTGTTCATCAGATGTAGAAAAATCATAGATTTGAAGATGAGGGAGGGTTACAATGTTCTCCTTCTTCACTCTCATACACACGGTACACGCTGCATGCGCAGAATACAGTATTATCAGCTCCAGGTGGTGGTGTGTAGGCTATGAGAGCTGGTTTCATGGCTTCAGATTAAATAAATAAATAAATAAATGAATGAATAAAAAGCCCAGGTCTGGCTGTGACAGTGCAGGAAAAGGTCAGGAAAATGTCTGGAGTTATTTCTGAAATCCACTACAAAAAAAATAAAATAAAAAATAAAAAAAAAAAGTGTGTGTGAATGCACAGGGGGAAAGGTTTGCGTGGGATGCTGATTCGTTCTGAAAAGGAAAGAGACGGAGAGATACAGTAGACACGGACCGAGGAGCTGAGGTTTGAGTTGGTTGAAATGTGTGTGTGTGTGTGTGTGTGTGTGTTAACTGTTGCTACATGCTGAGCCATACAGGCAGCCTGGTGCGAGACAAAAAGGAGAGACATTGAGGACATCCATTTCTCTCTCTCTCTCTCTGCCATGCATGAGCTCCTCCTTTACGTCCCGCTGATTCTCGCTCGTATCCATTTTTCTCCTCCAGGCCATAATGAACAACATCGCCAGCTATTCGGTCGCCATTATTGTCCCTATGAACAATAGGGCTCTCTATATTGATTTTGTGTTTTCCCTCAGCGTCGATTTTTCTCCGGCTCGCTCTTTGCATGAAGACGACTGAAAGCCGGTGAACCGCAGAAACCCCCTCGCCGCTGGTAAAGGTGAATCTGCGCGCCCTTGATCGATCATCCTGCACAACACGCGCCTCCCGAGTTCAGGCTTATAATAATTAAAGAAGGCCCGGTTTCAGTCATCACTCATTACGAACATGTGCGCCTCATGATCATTAACGCTTTTCTTTTTTTTATTCTGAGCTTCAAAGCAACCGCGTTTCCCAGAAGAAGAAGAAAGGGAGCTTGCTTTTACACTGTTTCCTTGTAATCGAGCTAATTGGACAACACTCAGTTCTGCTTTTCATGAGCCAAGAATGACAGATGGAGACAGAACCCAAAGAGTGCTCAACAATTTGTGAAGCTGCGAGCACCACTCTTTCTCGGAGAACGGTGGTCCCCTGGCTGGAGACGTGATTCAGCGATGAGAAGATGAATAGGAAGAGAATAGAGGAAGTGTTTTATCTCCTTTACAGGCTTGCTCGCTCCTTCCGGGGTTTGGAGAGGAGAGCTGCGCAAAAAGAAAAAAAAAAAAAAAACCAATGCCTTACCGAGTGTAAATATCGTCAATCCTGGACAGAAATGTGATATTTATCTCTTTTTATGGGAGATGTTTTCTCACCTGGAGCATAAACGCTTATCTCGGCGCTAACACGCTTGTACTGGGTGCCTGAATTGCACGCGTGTACAAAAGTGGGCCGATTGTTTATGCTGAGAGACAACACAAGGACAAATGGTAGACTTGGCCATACTGTGCACCTGTGTCCGTGATGGGGCTGAATTCTGGAAAACAGCCACGGTTTTAAAATATATTTCGGCACAACGACAAGGAAATGTTTTATCTACTATTTAACTGTTCCTTGGCTGTTCTCCCAACATGATATCAGACTGTGTAACGAACGCAACGGGAAACACAGTCACTCTGATGAGCGCCAAGTCCCAATGAGTGTGTTACTCAACGCACTCATTGACATGCTTTGATCGAGCTCTTGGATGTAGCTTGTGATCAGATATCAGCTCTCGAAAAAAACGAAGCAGACTTTTAGTTTAAAATGTAAGACATTTACTTCTTTACTGAGATTCATGCAAAAAGACCCGGCGGGAATTTTTCCGTTCTGAAAACGTTTGCGGCTACGTTAATTTGACAATATTATAGACATCGGGACACAGCTAGTTTTTAAACGTTAGCATGACTATGAAATGACTTCCATGATGGGAATGCCCCTAACACAATGCTACAAAAACTACTTCACTTGATGGCTTGACTGGGACTCGAACTCCAGTCACTACAGTGAGAGAACTGTCTGCTTTCCACTGGACCACTAGGGGGCATGCTGCTGACTGGGGAGATAACGCTGCGTGTTGTGTCTCCGATCGGACTTCTAAACCCTGTTACCGTGGATTTGCTCAGACGATGTGCGAAAACATGTTAATCAGCATCAGATTAACTCTGAACGAAGATTACAATTACAATTTAAGGTTGTATACATTCATTCAGGGTCATCACAATGTCATTTTATCAGTCATTCTAATGTTTAACAGCATGTTCTTCTTGATGGTGAATGTCACAACCATGTTGCGACTGTACTGTATTACAGCGTTAGGGTTCCTGCTGGGGAGAAATACACTGTATCCCAGGAACTCCTGTAAACTCCTTTTCATAAATAAGTGTCAACACTTGACGAGTGAAAGGTTTCCCCCCCAGGGCGCAACACAATTCCAGAAGAAGTGGAATGCATTATGGATTGATTATCCTGTCCCATAATGCACCAGGGAGGAGAAGGAACACGTAATGGACGGAGCTAGCCGACAAGGTTTCCGATACCAGCTGTCGAATGTTCGTTTGTGGAGTCGTTTCCGTCTCTGTCTTAATAGTCTAGCAGGTAATGAGCTGTGCAATGCAATGAACACACACACACAAACACACACACACAGACCCTCACTGCAGGTTAAAAGAAGAAGCTCATGTCTCAAATGTCACAAATCACAGTGGTTTTACGTGACATTGATTTTGATCTATATTTAACCAAATGATTTACAAACATATTTTGGAGTTTTTCAGCTTCTTATTGAATATTTAAAACCCTTTGAGTTATAGAAAACTAATCACATCAATTTGAACAATAAAGCAGAGCTACTTTAACCATTCCAAAGATGGTTAGTTTCAATAGCATGTCCTGTAGTATTTTATTTCTCTCATACCACAGAAATCCCACTATTTGTTTATGAAGTTAGTGCCCGTCCGCACTTATGTTCTATCAGCTATAAACAGTGGTTCCCTCGTCATCATCTCTTCTTTCTCTCTCCGCAGAATGACGCAGCTGAGCGTAACCTTCTCTGGAGATCTCCAAATGCTATAGAAAGCACTGACACTGGAGACTCCTTCCCTATCATCTAATAAGCAACTCTTCATAATCGCATTCTTGACGTTTGACCGTCTGGCAGATGGTTTTTTCACGCTGAGTAGATTAGTCACTGGGTGTGTATGAGTGTGTTGGTGTAAGCGTGGAAAAACCTTGGGCAAACACAGCAACACACAAACACAGAGAAGCTGAAAGCTTGATTTTCCTACACACTTTATACACACGCCTACAGAATTAATCCATAGCTTAGTGCCTGGTGTGGGCTGGACAGGTGGAGGTGTGTGATTGAGGACAAAGAGCAATCTCTCTCTCACACACACACACACACACACACACATACACACACAAGTGCTGATCTGCTGCGTTATGCTCAGAGATGAGCAGATAGAGTTGACCCACACCATACACACACACAGGTCAACTCTAAGCACCTAAACATACACAAAGGGCGAAATTCATTTTTGATTTATTCCTTTTTAAAATGTATTTTCTATATATATATATAATTTTTTTTTTTTTTTTTTTTACAAAAATGCCACCACTCGCCCTCAGAGGATAATCAAAAGCATTTTAAATGATATACACGGTTAAATAAATAAATAAATAAATAAATAAAAATATATAATAAAAATTTTCAAAAAGGAAGGAAAGATTGAGCAATTAATACATAGGCAAAGAAAATTAATTAATAAAAATAAGCAAAAGGAATTTTTTTTTTATAGATACAGAGAAAAAAAGTAAGATGTCAAACGGTTATGAGCAGATACCGAATAAAAAAAAAAGATAAACACAGATAAAATAGAACAAAAAACAACAAATACTGTATTTGTGCACTCAGACAGAAAAAATGCACGAAAACCTAAAATATTATGGACTGAAAAATAAAAACATAAATATAAACATTAGGAAAACAAAAAATGTAAACAAACTATGCAAAGGTCAATTAAAAAAATAAATAACTCACTATAAAAACCATTACAATGAAAAGTAAATCCATTCCATATACAGAAAAACATAATAAATACATAAATAAATGAATTAAAAAACATGAAAGAGAGAGCAAAATAAAATGTAAAATGTAGATGATAAAACCTTTACTATGACATGATTAGCTCCTTCTGCATGAAAAGGTGTAGAGCAGAAGCCAACACATGCCAGACCCGAGCAGACGGACCCCAGATAAACAGCACTTGTCGTTAAGATCAATGACCTCCATCGCATGTGTGACACTTCGATTAAAGAGAGACGAGTCCTGAGTAACACACTGAGACACCTGCGCTGTCCTGGAGAGCATAACGTTAGCGCATTAGTGCCCGCTTCAGGCGCGGTTTAGTCTCCTTCCTCTGTAAAACTCCACACAGTATATTGGATTGCGACAGATTCTTAGGGACCATGATGCAACATTTGTAAAAACCAGAGACAGACAAGTGATTGATGTTGAATAAATACAACGATAAGGATGATAGAAGAGTGCTGCGATGAATAAAGCTATTTACTCTCTGTAAACCATAAATAAGGGGTTTGGGGGAAGAAAAAAAAAACGCAACAACTAAGGACCCAGGTAGGGTGATAATGTTAGGGTAAATAGCTTTATTCTATTGTTAGGGAGATAACAATAGAATATTGTTTCTTGAATCGCATACATACTGTATGCGCTATTCTAAGCCTTTATTGTACACTTAAACAAACTGCTTATCCAATAAATCCTCGACTTCCATGTCGACGTCCAAGCTCTTTTTTGTGTGTGCGTACTATTATATATTCTGCGTGTTCTAGAATAGTATTGGATGTTAGGTCAAAGCTTAAGATTTGACACGCAGCTCACGAACAGACCAGCTATAAACATTTCACAGGCGTTTTAATGCTGACTCTGGATGGCGGGTTTACAGCTTCGTATGCATAAATACACAGTTACTCCATGCTACACTGCTTCACATCAGATTGATTACATTCAACTATGTGTCACTGTTTAAAGTACATACAGCAAATGAAATGTACTCATCATCTAGCGAGGGATCCATGAGTGACGTATTTAGAGTAAATAACAATGTAGAGACAGTAAGTCCCTGACTTGCGAACGAGTTCAGTTCCGGGAGCGTGTTCGTAAGTCAGATTTGTTCTTAAGTCAGACAAAGAGAGTCTTATACACCTTTGACATGAATAAAACAGTAAAGTAAAGCATATCAATCCATTTGGGTAAATCTGAGTGGCTAAAAACTGTGTTAACATGCTTGAATAAACAGATTTGTTCTATCATCGTGCCCCTGGACCGATCCATTGAAACCTGTGAGGCTGACTAATCTCTCCTGCACCCACACACACATACAACATACTGGACTTTAGACATTTTGAACATTCACTTGCTCACTGAAAATATTGTATATAATTGTAAATAATGGTGTCTGGCGGACTGCAGTGTCTATTTTCTGTACAATCGTAAATCCATGGTAGATCCGTAACTGCAGAAATTCGTAACTCGGATGTTATGGACTTACTTAGTATTTCACTGCATATCGTACTGTGTATGTGACAAATAAAATTTGAATTTTGATTTGATTTACTGTATAAGGTTATAGAGGTCATATGTACTGTATAGGGTATGGATGTCCTATGGACAGGAGGTGCAGTAGGTATTAAAAATAAGACATATGGGTTAAATACAGTAAATGTATGTACAAACAATGATTTTGCGTTGACGTAGACATGTCAAGACGATCACATGCATAACAGAATACAGTATGTATGCATGTCTATATAGTACAGTACACAGAGAATAAATATACAGTAGTGAGTGACACTAGTGCATTGCAAAAATATTTGGGAACACCTTAGCTCCATTACCATGCAAGAGTGTCTCATAGCAGCATTTTAAAGCATAGATAATGACTCACATATTGAGTCACAGTGCACTGATCACTCTCAAGCACTTATTCATGGCCACCTACACACTCACGTGCTCTTATGCTCTAACGCTCACCACCTGTTACACACCGACACACTCCTGAATGCAATCGGATTCTAACGCATTGTAGGCTGTTTCTCTTACGTAATCTCTTTACGTATAAACTATCTATCTATCTATCTATCTATCTATCTATCTATCTATCTATCTATCTATCTATCTATCTATCTATCTATCTATCAAGACAGTAAAAATAAAAGTGGATATTTGCATGCACTTGAGGCAGGATGTAAAGAAAATAGCTTTGCAATTTCAATTGCGCTGAGATTAACTACGTTCATTTAAACACAACCAATATCAGACACCGCATCAGGCATTTCTTTCAAAGAGCTAAATTAAAAAGCCCATAGAAACCTGTTCTGGCTTTTTGTAGAAACTGTGAACAGACACTTGTATTAATAGTTTGCACCTGACTCTGATAAGATAATTACTATAAGTTTACCTGAACATTTATCACAAACGGCTCTGTGCTCTTAATCAACTGAAATCCAAGACTTTCGTTTTTCACACCTTGGAGTTGAGGTACAATATTCCACATCTGCTCTTTCTCCAATGACATGATCATAATATCATAGCTTTGTAGCTAGACACTAATGCTAAATATTCAGAAATAAGCACGGGGCTATGACAAGAGGAATACTCATAACTCATAACTCAAAATTCGATTTGTTGCATGATAAGAGATTGTTGCAAGTGATGAAAAATAGGAGCTTGATAAGGAATTCGACTCATGATTCAGGTCAGTTCGATTCACAGGGTCATGATTTGATTATGAAATGATTCTCAATGGATTTATAGAACATGATTAATTTTACAAATTAATCATTAACCTTTGAATAAAATTAATAATAATTTCAAATGAAGCTGAATCATGAGTCATGTGAAGATTTGAGTCATGTGCAAATTGAGATGAATCGTGATTCATGTAAAGATTCACACCCCTAGTTCAATTTGAATCATTTTCTATGAATCAACTGAGAATCGTTTTATAATCAAATCATGACCCTGTGTATCAAATCGAACTTATCCTTACATGACTCATGATTCAGACCAATTTGATTCACAGGGTTATGATTCAATTAGAAAATGATTCTCAGTTGATTTGTTCTATAAATATAATGACAAATTTTATATTCAAATCATAATCTTCTGAATGAAACAGAACCGAATTGTGAGTGCAATTTGATTTACAGGTTTATGATTCAGTTATGAAATGTATAATTGTCGATTATAATATGAAGCAATGGACAATTATTTTATAATCAAATCATAAGCACGTGAATCGAATTGAGCTGAATCTTGAGCCATGAAAGATTTGAATCATGTGCAAACTGAGATGATTCATGATTCACTTAAAGATTCACACCCCTAGTTCAATTTGAATCATTTTCTATGAATCAACTGAGAATCATTTTATAATCAAATCATGACCCTGTGTATCAAACTGAACTTATCCTTACATGACTCATGATTCAGACCAATTTGATTCACAGTGTTATGATTCAATTATAAAATTATTCTCAGTTGATTTGTTTTATAAATATAATGACTCATTTTATATTTGAATCATGTGTCACTGTGAATGAAACGAAACAGAATAAGTGCAATTTGATTCACATGTTTATAATTCAGTTATAAAATTTATAATTTTCAATTATAATATAAAGCAATGGACAATCATTTTGTAATTAAATCATAAGCACGTGAATAGAATTGAGCTGAATCATGAGTCAAGTGAAGATTCTGTGTCTGGTTCTGATTAATTGGTATCACTGCTAGTTTTAAAGTCTTATCAAGCCATGAACTGAATCAAACTCTATTAATTATAGGTGAGTCATCTGAAGATTCTGTGTTTAGATCTGAATACTTTGTATAAAGTGTCTAGCTTTAAAGTGTTCACACAATCAGTCACTTTACATGCTAGGTTTCTGTATTCTCATTCCTGGATTTGATTTTCCCCTGACATTTGATGTTTCCTACAGTATGTGTATTTCTTGACCCCCCTCCCTATGCACATACTGTGTACTGTACAACGCACATCCACAGACAGCTATTAAATAACGCACTGTGACACAAGAGTTTCAGAGCACATGCTATAAAAAGAGATTTTTCATTTATAGAGAAGAAGGGATCAGAAAAAAAAGGGTCTAATTAATTCACCGAATTAAAGATAAATAAATGTCTAGGAAGGCATGCCCATACAGCCGTTTTCCTCTGTGCGTCAGCGTGAATAAAGGCCAATAAGATGCAACAGTGACATGAAACAGTACACAAAGCCGGGACAGGCTCGTCACATCCTGCTGTGAATTCTATCAGTGCCCTGCAGACTCTCTTAACCAGAGCCCACACACCTCTCTGACATTTTGTGCGTCTTCCATTTGCACCGCTCGGTGTGTTTTTAATGAGGCTGAAACAGCAGCTCCTTTTCCTCGGCATGATCAAAAGCCTGCCCTGATGCAGACGCCCGTGAAAACTGAGCTCAGTCTGGAGGAAAAAAATAAAAAAATAAAACTAATGCCTCGCTGGCGTGGCTGGCACAACAAAGAATTCAAACAAATGTGACACCTGACATGATCAGACATGGGAGTTATTTTCTCCTTTGAGGAGTGCCATCGGATGAAAGGAGACGGGAGACGGAGGTGTTTCTGACGCGCGTGTCACAAATGCATCGTATTAACATTTCTGCCGGCGTCAGAGGAAGATCCGCTGAATATTCGGTCCGATTAGAATGACGGCGTGCTCATGTCGGCGCTTACGGGAAAAAAAAAAAAACAAGCTGCAATTGTCATTCTTTATTGAAAGCTAATGAGCAAAAATTTTAAATATATTTTGACTTAAGAAACGAGCACGTCTTGGTTTACGAGTACCGAGTATCATGCATCACGCATGCGCTTCGTGTTTTGACGCCAAGCGTCACGTGATCACAACTGAGCCAACGGTTTTTCTCTCTCTTGCGCTGCGGAATTGTGGGTAATCGTCTCCCCTGCTCGGTCTTAGTAGCTATGACAGCTATGATTATGGCGCACAATGGGGTGGCCAAGATTTTTGCGCAGTACTGTATATTTGCCGTGTTTCAGCCCACTACACATATTACCTTCTTTCCTTTAGTCTTTCATGTGAAACAAGATCAATTTCACGTTTCTGTTCTCTCTACGTTTGCAATATCTTACAATCATCATGTTTCGGTACATCATTAACACACTCTGCTTTTGCTTTCCCATTGTTTCTACACATTAATCAGCTCTTATTCCAATTACCTGCAAAAACGAGATCTTAGTAGTTGCATAGTATTGTCCAAATACCTTGATTAAATTATTAGGAGCAGAAGTTTTCTGATTATTTGTTTTTATATTTTTTCTACACAAAAAAAAAAAAAAAAAAAAAAACAACCAAAAAAAAAAAAAAAACGCACTTTTAAAAAAAAAAAAAAAAAAAAAAGGTCAAGCAGTGTCTCCATTTTTCACAGAAGCTCAGGAAAGCTTGTGTACATCCTTCCATCATGATTACTTTCTATAGGGGAGCCATTGAAAGCATTTTGACAAAAAAAAAAAGTATGACTCCGTGGTATGGGGAGTCTAATGTCTCTGACCATGAGGCCTTACAGAGGAGGGGGTAAGTGCAGCTGGAACGGAGATTGGTGCCAGTCTTCTATCGCTACAGGACACGTTGCGCTCACAAAGCCCCTAAGATTGTGGGTGATCATCCTTTCATCCTTCCCTTAGTCGATTTAGCTCCCCCTCCTCCCCAACACATGCCATCAGGAAAGTGGTATAAAAGCATACCTGCCAGGTCCACTAGCCTCCTCAGGGCACTTCTATTACATTCCCCATCTTACACACACATCTATATTACATTCCTTATAAATAAGAGGTTCTCGCATTAAACGAGAACACACAGCACAATTGTGTGGCTTTATTATCATCTTGGTGTTTTTATTACATTTCGATATTTAACATTTATTTGTATGTGCCTTGTATTTGTACAGTGTGGGCCGAGATGAATGACATTTCAATCCACTGCATGATGAGTAAGCCTGGTTACAAATAGACTGACTATACACTATACTGCCTGGTCAAAAGGGTACCTGCTCCAGAAGCATCGAATGAAGAAAAATGAAAAAGCTAAGCAGGAAACTCAAAGTACTGCAGTTGGGATAAGAATTGTCCAATGTGTTGGTAATATCTGAAATGATTGTGCTGAACTGTCAACTTAACAGAAGGATAAATAATGAAAAAAGGGAAATAATGAAGATTACTTAAATGCTTGTAGAAGTTGCATCATAAAACAAAACAAAACATGGACAGTAGAAATCAGAGCTACAGTATGTTTAATAGTGAAAGTAAGAGCATTTCCATACACACATACATACACAATGTTACGAGAACTCACAGGATTGGGACTAAACAGCTGTGTGTTCATAAGAAAACCACTTGTTAGTCATCAGAAAAGAAAAAAGTGTTAATTTTGCTAGAAAGCATAAGGATTGGACTTTGGAGCGATGGAAAAATGGTCATGTGACTCATCTGATGAATCCAAATTAAACCTGTTCCGGAGTAATAGGAGCGTCAGGGTGTAAGAAGGAAAGCGTAGTAAGCGATGTACCCATCATGCATAGTGTCCACTGTACGAGCCTCTGGAGACAGTGTTATGATCTCGGGTTGCTTCAGTCGCTCAGGTCTAGACTCAGCAACGTTATGTGACAATAATATGAAGTCAGCTGACCACCTGACTGTACTGAATGCCCAGGTTATCACATCTGTATCAAAAAAGTTTTCTTCCTTGACATATTCCAGGACTTGAACAATCCTTTTCCACCAAAGCGAACCAGGTGTTAGTTCATATCTGGTCTGGTGGCAGTGACGCTTCGTAAGCAGTTCTTCTGGATTTATCATTACTAGAAAGCATCACAGCTGCGCCTCCCACCGTATAAGGTGTCGGTTAAAAATTGTGGTGATCCCGCCCCCGACTCCTGACACAAGCGGTTATTTGTTCAAGCCCAGCAAAGTGTCGGCGCCACCACTGAAGCAGTTTTTCTGTCTAATGGGGTCAGTGCTTTGGCTCCACAACCACCTTAATGGAAAAGGCGTATTTTGTACAAGTGTACCAGAGGAAGTATGATGGTTCTTGGGAAGAGCGGTTCATTAATAATCATTTTCACACATGAGTTGGACCATAATCAAAGCTAAATAAAATATTCCAGTGTGTTAGATTTTTTTTTTCTTTTTTAGCCAGCAGTGTATTTTAAGTATTTATGTTGTGTTTAGTTCATGAATGGTACCATTTTTTTTTTTTTTTAGACTTTTGCCACACATGCCATAAAAATAAAAATGTGTGTGTGTGTGTGTGTGTGTGTTTTTAGGTCTTGCATTTATTTAATCGTACTCCCGCCCACTCCCACGGACAGGCTGACTAATCCCACCTGCTCCTGCATTAAATATTTGATTATTAAACGCATTGGCTCTATTTCCCCAAATATAAACACATGACTCATTTAACGCACCATCACTCTGAAGATGAACAAATGTGGTGAATATGTTGCGTAGAACCACATTCTGGTCAGCAGTGTTTTTGTAGGGCTGATGGAGTAACAGCATGCAAATGACGACAGATGATTTCGGAAAAAGCGTCTGAAATAAATAATATAGCAGCGGCGTTGGTGAAACTCTTGATTATTGCTCGGTTCTAGATAAATGAACCCTATGCAGCACATGAAGAAGTCTGTACTTTACGACCGAACCCACAGATTAATCCAAAACAGATATATTTCCAATGGAACTGATAATGAGACAGACATAAAGACATGAATACTCATCGTTTGTTTAATAGGTAAGCTTAAAAAAAAAGGACAGAGCTCTTCCAACAAGCATTTAAAAAAAATCTGATTTCTTATAGACTTTAGTAGAGTGTGTGTACTCACTCGTAAGGGTCGCTGGGGTCAGTTCCTTGGAGCTCAGAAGGGATGGGAATGCGTTTGTAGTACATCTCCCAATCAAAAGCGCCTCGCATAGCATCCCCGGCTTGAGCCTCGTATCCGAAGTGGTTGTGGTCGATGACGTCAATCATGGGACACACGATGGTCTTGGGGTTCTGTGCGATCTGGTCTGAAGGATTGAGAAAGCGAGAAGAAAAAACAGAAAGAGAGAGAGAGAGAGTGAAGTGAAGCGATGCTAGCCGGGCCTGCATGTGTCATCTGCTGCATGTCCCTGGCGTGTTGTCTGCACTGTAGGAAGGTAAGGGAGCGAGAGTTGGTGAGACGACCGCCTGGATGTCTGGGGAGTCTCGGCCCGTTTCTAGCTCGCTTGGCCTCTTTAGCTCGACTCGCCCCAGTGGGGAGGCTCTGAGAAATTGAAGCTGCCTGGCGATTAGAAACAATTACACAGCTTCTAAGTGGGTTTGGTCCGTGGAGGCACGGACACGGAGACCCCCGGCCTCAGCCAGTCAGCCACGGATAAGCTGGCCCAGATCTGTCACCCCCGAAAAACCTCCCTCGACGCCGCTGCTCATCCGTGAGAGACGGAGAGATGCGCGGACGCGTGTTCGGACACACACACACACGCACACACGAAACTCTTCGGCTGCGTCGCTTCTCCAAATGCAAATCTACAGTAGGGAAGCAATTTTACGCTCATGCCTTCATGTCTCCACGTCCATTAGCTGCTGGTTTGTCTCGCATCTGAGAGTTGGACAAGCGTCTGATCGAGTGACTGTCTGAATCACACAAGATATCATGTGAGATATCAAGTTCTCCTTGATCGTATTGATTGATTTATAAATAAAATGTTTACTCAAAGCTTTATATTAGCAGGAGGCTTGTTTTTAGAGACTCAGTGCACGTGCGTGTGTGTGCGTGTGTGTGTGCAGTATGACGGACATGAAAAAGGCTTTTCCTTAATAGCTTAAACACACGCAGGCTGCAAACTCGTACCAGTACGGACGCATCTATTGATTTTTGACCGTCTTTGGTCCTTGCTCTGGTTTTAAAAAAAGAAGAAGAAGAAGAAGAAGAAGCGTTTGCTTCTCTGGGCAGCTTTTTTTTTCTTCATCCTTTCATTTCAGACATGGCTCTTAAGCGGTGTTGATTTGAATACTCAGGATGTTTTCTCTTTTGCAGGCCTAAAAGGACAGCAGGGAGAACAGTTCCAATTAAGAATGAAGAGTGAGGAAAAAAAAAGAAAGAAAAGAAAACTGAGCAAAACGGACTCCACGGCCTCATCTCACTGTGTGGGTGGACGGCATCGGGTTGATTGAAGAGATAAAGCGACTGTTTGCCCATGTGTGTGTGTGTGTGTGTGTGTGTGTGTGTGTGTGTGTGTGTATGAGAGAGAGAGAGAGAGAGAGAGAGAGAGAGAGAGAGTTTATTTGGAGCATGGACGGAGCGAAGTCTGGGAGGACTAATGTGCAATGGAAAATAGATCTCCAGTGTCTCGTCCAAGCGATATTTCTTTAGATCAATTAACTAATTAGGGCTTTGTGAGTGATGAGTGTGTCTACACGATGCTTGGTGTTTAGCTGTGTGGTGAAAGCGCCCTGTAAAGCAAGCACAGGCTTCAAAGGGTGTGACGTAATAAGCCTCTGAACAAGTGGATAAGAGATGAATAGACGCCGTGTCTGTGAAAGTGTAAACATGGGAACGGAGTAATGTGTGTGCGTCAGAATTAATTTCGCTATATGGATACTTGTGAATAATAACAATAACCAGATTATCACATCCTGCTTGCTGCAATATAGCTAAATCAAATTCAAATTTTATCTGTCGCATACACAGTAATAATAATAAAAAAAATGCTTGTCTGACCGCTGATGAACTAAAAATTTAAAATAGAGTTTTCAAATTAAGAATATAAAGTATGTATATGAGAGAAAAAAAAATACAAATACAGAAATACAGAAAAATTTAGCTATAAAAAGTAAAAGCAGGCGTATTTAGTGATTTTCAAAGAATTTCTTTTATGCTGTTGGGGAACAAAATCCAAAAAACATTTATTTTTACAGCAAACTGTGAAATCAGGATCGCTGTGCCAATTTTATCTCTGTTGAAAAGATAACAATCACTGAGAACTTAAACGACTTGGATGGTTGGTTAGTTAGTTAATGCCTTTAAATTGTAAAATCGACTTTAAAAAACTAGCTAGCTACTGTAACAACAGATAATGTTCTTACTGATGATGTAGCTATAATGTTTAGTAGCCTATGTTTGTTCAGTTTTTTTTACAACACCGCGTGCATTTACATCGCCCCTAATATTTCAATCTCAGCCTGAATACTTTTCATTTCAACTAGAATTAAGAGGCATCGTGTGACCACCTTAATCGGAATGGTGAGAGCCAATCCGGCTCATTTTTAATTAATATTTTAATGACAGTAGGGTGTAAACCTTTAATAACCTGTTCAATAGATTAGCCAGATTAATGATAAGCATTTGAAAAACATTGATGAACATTGCACTGGACCTTCGTAACAAACTCACGCTGCTCTTAACCAGGTGAGCTGAATGATGACTCCCAGTATATCTTACATCGGAGGCACTTAGGTTTAACACGGGACGAGAATGCATTTAGCAAGTGCGTGTTGTGCCGTGTGCAAATCGGGCACAAGAATTGGAAAGATGACACCGGAGGAAAAGTATTACACAGAAGAAGAACTTCAACAATGTGTGATGCTGTGAAAGGAAAAAAAGTGTCATGGCACATGAAGTGAGGGCACGACCTCCGTCAGATACGTTACAGTTTTATAAAGTTGAGTAAAGTTTTGTTTTGTTTTTTGGGGCTTTTTTGCGGGTCTTAACATGCTCAAAAACTCATGAAATTTGGCAGACAGGTTGGAATCTGCTGCCATTAGGATGCCTGAGAATCTCAGTGGCCCTCACATGAGATTTCGCTGCATAGTTCATATACACTTGCATGTATGCACACGAAACTCGGTACACACTTAGAGCTCATTTAGCCGAACAACTTTCGCACTGCATGTCCTGGGCTCAAATCAACGGGAGGCCGGTTATTTTGGGTCGTTTGCCAAAACGCACCCGGTGGATTTTGATATACTCCTCCTAGGGAATGTATACGATCGCCATCAATCATAAATTAGAGAAAAATGTAGTTTGTGTAGCACGTTTTTGCGTGAGGACCAATCACTCGTCGGGAACAAAGCAACACACTACAGCTAACTTGACACAAACACTTCTGCTAATGCTTCTGAATCATTGTAATATTTACACCTTTTTTTAGGCCATGTGCTCAGCCTGGGACCACACACTCGTCTCAACAGACCAGAAGATGGTGTTTTCAGAGCAGGATGGAAAAGAGAGAGAGAATATTTGAAAGAGAAAAATAAATAGAAAAAGGAATAGGCCACCTCATGATTCTTTTTTTTATCAGCCGACTGCAGGAGTGACCAAGAAAGGCATTTGATTTGTGAAATTGGTCGATTCGGAGCAGAGAGATAAGTGGGATTTTTCGGTCCTGTGATTGAAAAGGCAGAAAGTGAGTTAGAAATGTGCATCTCGTGCTGTGACCTCCCTCCTCTTTCTCTTCTTCTATTAAAAAAAAGAAAAAAAAAAAAAAAGAAAAAAAGAAATAGATCGACGGACATACCGAGCAGAGGAGGCAGCCAGTTGATGTTGGCTTCGCAGTGCGAGTCTAAGAAGGTGAGGACTTCCCCTTTGGCTACGGACGCTCCCAGGAGGCGTGTGCGTATCAAACCCTCGCGCTTCTTAGTGCGCACGATGCGCACTTTTGGAAATCTGGACATGTACTCCTCCAGACGAATACCCAGGTGCTCTGAGATATAAAAAAAGAAAGAAAGAAAGAAAAAAAAAAAAGAGACAGATGGGAAAAAGAGGGAATGCTGTTAGAGTGCTGTTAATTATGACACAATTCATTTCAGTAACTAGGAACGCAGTTTAATTACTGAGACTCAAAGCGCTGAATTGCATCCTGTTCCCCCACATGTTACTTCATACACGCTAGTCTATCAAAGGCAAGGAAAGTGTGAGTTCAGGTTCATCTGCCTGTGTGTGTGTGCGCGTGCTGGTTTGAAGCAGTGACATGTTAATCGAATCTCAGTTTTGTTTCTGCATTCTCTAAGCCCCGTTCAAAAGCATTAATGTTTAACGTCCCTTAAGATCCCCCTGCTGTTAACGCTTAATTGAATTGTTGAATTGGCCCGTGTTTCTTGAATATTAACCAGTCGTAGCTGAAACTCCACCAGGGCCTCTATTTACGGCGTGGCCTTCTTCCGCTTTCGCATTCCCTTTATAGTAGCAATATAGGCTGAATGAATAATGCAACCTGCAAATCCAATTAGAAATTATTTAATAAGATTGCGATGCCTGCTGTGAGTTAACGGAGCTGGCGCTCGGTATTAAAACAACAACACGTTTTCCGCAGAGCGGTTCGGTGACTAGCAGGAGAAAGGGGAGAGAAATATCCTCCACTGCTGGTGTGAAAGAATTCATTAAAAAAGCAGTCAAAGGCAAGGAAATTGGAAGGAAAAGTGCAGTCATGAGGGCAGCGGAGACTCGATTATGAAGTGTTCTGAGGATCAGAGCGTCCAGGAATCTGTTTGTACATTAGAGATGATTTGCAAGGCGAGGGTTTGTAAAATGTAAATCTGCTGAAAAGGGTCTTTATGAGCACGACCAAATGTAAATGAATATATACGTATAAACTAGCTGCTTTGTGCTTAAACACTGATTTACAAATGGTCACTTCTCAAATGCATAAAAAGACACAAACAAACAGATAGATAGGATAGATAGATAGATAGATAGATAGATAGACAGATATACTATATAGACAGACAGATAGACAGACAGACAGATAAATAGACAGGATAGATAGATAGACCGACAGACAGACAGATACAGTAGATAGATAGATGGATAGGTAGATAGATAGATAGATAGATAGATAGATAGACAGGATAGATATAGATAGATAGATAGATAGATAGATAGACAGATAGACAGACAGATAGATAGACAGACAGACAGATAAATAGACAGGATAGATAGATAGACCGACAGACAGACAGATACAGTAGACAGATAGACAGATAGATAGATAGATAGATAGATAGACAGACAGGATAGATAGATAGATAGATAGATAGATAGATAGATAGATAGATAGACAGACAGATAGATAGACAGACAGATAGATAGACACAGACAGATAAATAGACACAGACAGATAAATAGACAGGATAGATAGACAGAGCGATAGATAGACAGGATAGATAGATAGACAGGATAGATAGATAGATAGATAGATAGATAGATAGATAGATAGATAGACAGACAGACAGATACAGTAGATAGATAGACAGATAGATAGATGGATAGATAAGACAGGATAGATAGATAGATAGATAAATAGATAGATAGACAGGATAGATAGATATACAGACAGATAGACAGACAGATATATAGACAGACAGACAGATAGATAGACGGATAGATATACTGTATAGATAGACAGACAGATAGATAGACAGACAGATAGATAGATAGATAGATAGATAGATAGATAGATAGATAGATAGATAGCTTTACAGATTGACAACTAGATAGACAGACAGGCATAAAGTTAGGCCCGACAGGGCCCGAGCCCGACAGATTTCGGCCCGAGCCCGACAAGTACATTTTGATTGACAGCCTTT
>JAQQZT010000039.1:3848479-3861555 GCA_030068275.1 Clarias platycephalus | reverse complement strand
GAACAAAAAATAAAAAACCTCCTCAGCATCCATTTTCACATTTCTCTCGCGCTAATCAAAACGCATCACATGACCGCGCAAGCCCGAGCCTGGCCCGAGCCCGTGTAACATTATATTAATTAAGCCCGAACCCAACCGAACCCATCGGGTTCGGGCAAAGATCTTCAGCTCTAATACAGTATTTCTTTATCTTCCTATCTATTTATTTATCTATTTATATACAGTCGACCTCCACACAGGGGTTATGTTCCTAGAGCACCCAAGAATTATGAAAAACTTCTAATTTTGCATGTGGTAAAAAAAAGTTTTTAATTACATTTCAACACAGGTTGATAGTCATATGGACAAACAGCGGAGGGGGTAGAAAGAGAGAGAGAGAGAGAGAGAGAGAGAGAGAGACAAATAGCTTTACAGACTGATATACAGTATACTGTAGCTAAACAGACATTTATACATACTGTAGATAGACAGACAACTGGATATACAGGTAGGTAGATAGATAGATTCAGTAGATAGATAAAAGGGCACCTAACTAGGTTTATAGACCGATATACAGTTTGACAAACATAAGGCATACAGTAGGCAGCAGCGCCCCCCTCTCTCCCCCCGTTGCTGCTGCACCTCCCTCACTATTTTAAGAGAAACTTCCTCCACATCAGTCCACACATTACCTGCTGTGTAACTGTACAGCGAGCGAGTCAGAAGCTTCACTTCACTTTAGTGAGAACTCTGACTGAAGCCAAAGCTGGACTTCAGTGCTCTCAGAACTCACTGCTCCTTATACAGTACAGTACATCCGAAATCACTGCCTTATCAGAACATTCAGGAGGCGCTCTGTAGGAGTGTGTGTGAGAGAGAGAGAGAGAGAGAGAGAGAGAGAGAGAGAGAGATGCTAGGACAGGAAGGGATTTAGGAAGCTTTTTTTTTTTATACAAATGGATGGTTTAAATAATAAAGAAGACCATTTAGAATTCTTAACCTTATTCTTAAATATCTTTTAGTGTTTTTTTTATTTATAAAATGCTCTCATGCCACTCTCTTCCTCTTGGTTCGGATATTATCATGTTAACTCTCACACTCTAACTCTCTCTCTCTCTCTCTCTCTCCCTTGAGCTAACACCCCTGGGTTCGCCTCCGGACGGACATCTATAACTTCCACTTTTCATTCTCCCGGATTTGACCAGGAAATGTTAAAATGGTTTATGCTATTTGAAGTAACAGATGTACACCAGGTATCTGACACCAAACTCTGTCTTTTACTGCTTATGAACAGAGAATTGTCTGACACCAACATGTCCGCGTATTTGACTGAGTCTCTTCTGACCTTATCGAAGCACAGCAGACAGACCAAGCGGCTCTTTTGTTACATTTTTTCTTTTCAACTTTTACAATATATAAATGTAAAGACTGCACATTAGATATCAGCCATGAAACAGAATTTGGTATTTTTATTTCTAAAAGCCGTGATTGATGTCCAGGTGTGTATACTGTCATGACTCCTGACTCTCATGTGTTGCTGCGCTCTAAAGACGTCTCTCCAGCACACATTAGTATCTTGTCCATTTCTGAGCAGGTTCGAGTCCCGCATGCGTCTGCACGATATTCAGCTGTGGACCATTAATGCTCGTGCAAGCCATATCGCCTCCTCTCAGGCATGCTGCGTGTGTGTGTGTGTCTCTTACTGTGTGACTTTGTGTGTGTGTGTGTGTGCTTAGACTCAGTGCAGTCTCTAGATTACACATAATAACACAAATGTGCTGCAGGGCTTTAAAAGCAAACAGGCTGCAATGGGGAAGTGCTGTAAAGTACATAGCTGAGCTCCATGTAGCAGCACAGAGGAGAAACCGAGGGCACGAGCAGAGCGGTAACACGGCGATATTCCGCTCGGCTAGCGGCCGCGGTGCCGTGAAACGTCACGTCAGTCTGCCATAACACACCTTAAAACCAAAAGTTTCTCACTCAGGTTTAGAAAACTTTACTCTGATAACTACAGCTCCGTTTTATTTGATTGTTTTGATTTTGTTGTAGACAAAAAGGTGAGATTTTGTCTCTTTTCTGAAAAGAAACACAATTACACTATTTTATTTTTATAAAGAATGCTGTACAGTGAAACCTCAGATTGCGAGTAACACGGTTTGCGAGTGTTTCACAAGACGAGCAAACATTTTTAATAAATTTTGACTTGGAAAAAAGGACAAGTCTTGGTTTACGAGTACCGAGTATCATGTATCACGCATGCGCTTCTTGTTTTGACACGTGATCACAACTGAGCCAACGGTTTTTCTCTCTCTTGCGCTGCGTAATCGTCTCCCCTGCTGGGTCTTAGTGCCTGTCTCTTACTGGTATAATCAACATCCGTGCACGCGTGTACTGTTTATTATAGCACTGTGACCCTGTGTGTGTGTGTGTGTGTGTGTAAAACATATTTTATTTTGTGTCTGTATGCGTGTGTACAGCGCGCGTGTAAAGCAAAAGCAAGTCTCACTAGAGAGGTTAAAGATCCATTTTCTCTCTCTGCTCAAGGCACCAGTTGGACACTCTTTCTCTCTGCTCTACACAGAATCACTGCTCTGTTGCGATTCTTTTCAAAGGTAAGGTGCAGGTTAATTTGTTTTATTTTTCCTTAATATTGTGTGTTAATTCATTTTATGTATTTATTTTTTTGGGGCTGTGGAACAAATAATTTGAGTTTCCATTATTTCTTATGGGAACATTCGATTTGGTTTATGAGTGTTTTGGAAAACAAGCCCGCTTCCGGAATGAATTATGCTCGTAATACAGGGTTCCACTGTACTTCATATGCGTTTAAGTTACACCCCGACGTCCCCTTTCTTTTTGTAAGAATCCAGCCGAGGTGAAGAGACAAGGTGACGTCTGATGAGTTTTCCGTACCTGTCTCAACTTTGACCTCTGACCCAATGAGACAAGTGTGAAAAATATATTTGTTTTTATACCGCAGAGGCGAGACATGCGCTTATAGGTCTCTTATATAAGACACGGTTTTCCAGACAACGGCATTTAAATTGTCAGGCAACCATCAAAAACGGTAAGCCTTGTTAAGGGACACTTTCAGACACATTTCTCTTCGGTGTCTCACTGTCTCACGTGTCTCTTGGCATTTTCAGCAAATAGATATACATTGTCACATAACCAGGCATTTTATATTTCAGAAAGGATGCATGTGTGTGTGTGTGTGTGGGTGTTTCGCATCACTCAGGTCTAGAGCGCTATTAACATCAGGGACGCGTCTGATTTAATTGAGTCTCGTCACGTCACTATTTGATGTGTAATAAAAGTCCAATGTCTGAAGATCTGATGGAAAATCCTGTAGCGTCAAAGCTGTACTAATAATCCCAGGTCAAAACACACACGTACACGTCAATAAACTCGAACTTTCACTGACTAAACTTTGACAAAAGTTCGTGTCAGCCCCAGAGCGGATGAAGTAGAAAAATGCTGTGCAGACATTTTTTTTTTTTTCCCCCCCAGAAAAGACACTATAATAAATCTTGGCAGCGACAATCATTCCAGCCCTGTTCCTGGAGTCCACGGAGCCAGTGGAGCATCCGAGCATCCGACAGAGTGAGCAGGAGAGCGTGCTGCAGTTATTTCTCTGCTCACTGTCACATAACGGTGGAACCATGAGAAATGGAAGATGTGTGTGTGTGTGTGTGTGTGGTATTGTAGAACAGAATCATCGCAGGATCTTAAACCTTTACAGAATTACTTGTCAAAAACTGAAAGTATGTTTCAGTGTCCCACCTGCTTTCTCAGTTCCTGGACTTTCAGTCATTTAAACAGATGGTCCAGTCAAACTCTCAGCCTACAAACTCAGTGCTCAAGGAAAGGATGTCAGGTTACAACAACAACAAAAAAAAAAAGTCAGCTGTGTTCGAGTAAGTGCTACAAAGTTGTTAGGGAGAGCTGTATGGAGCTCAGAGCTTTTTTCTTTCTTTTTTTTTTTCAGTATAAACAGAGATACGTGCGTAGAATAAAACTCCTGTAAAAACAAGACTGCAGTTTCATTCTGTACTCAATACCAGCATAAGAAGAGCAACAAGTTTATATATTATTAACTGCATATATCCATAACCTATTTAAATAAATTTTATCACGAAAGTTTGTTCACTGTAATCATTTTCTTTGAGTATTTATCAATAAAGATGGTCCTGCGCTGTCCCTCTAACATCATTTCTAATCCTGTCCATTAATGTCACTTCCAAATCTCAAATCGCAGCATCTACTCTACAGCTCTGGTTTCAGTGAATCCGTCCATGTCTGTCCTGTAAAGCTGTCCTTGATGGTGAATAATCCTAATTTCAGGAAATCCTCAACAAAACAGAGTTCACAGTCCGGTACAGTGGAAAACAGCTCTAAAACAAGATGGCGTCCAGTCCTCACAATTTAAAGGCACACAGGCAACACTGTTAAATTTGACATGTTTAATTTCCTTAGTTACTAAGTTACACGATTACTGTTGATGGCAGTGTGTGGAAAGGGGAGAGAGATTTTGTCAAGCGTATTGGTATGATTTACATTATATATTCGTGTCAAAAGCGTACAAGACTCACTTTGTCAGGCTTAAGAACAAATCGGACTTACAAACATGCTCCTGGAACAGAAATCGTTTGTAAGTCAGGGAAAACCTGCATTTTTTAAAATGTAGAAATAGTTGAGAAGTAGTTCTCCAGGCTTACTAAAGGACTTTTTTGCCTTTCATTTTCAGTTCAGTCTCTGTACACGAGCAGTTTCTTTAACTCTATCTACAGTACATCAGTTAATTTAATATAAACAAATGGGGAGGGGGTATGACTGTATGATTATCTTTATATGAAAAACACACAAAAAATTAATGACAAACAAACAAAAAACTAAGCTACCGATTAAAGCATTAGTTTCTTGATTAGAAGGAATGGGTTCAAGCTTAACAAGCCGGCATATGTGAAGAAAAGAAATTCTCACTGTACTATAATGTATAGGGAAAAAAACTTCTAATCGACCGCATCATCGCTCTAGCTGGAAAATATGTAATCACCATGAGTCTGTGTGATAATTGCCCTGATCAGTAAAGCTCTCTCCTGCCAGGCTAATTGATAAAGGCGAGGCTGTAACATCAGAGATGAAAGCGGCAGCTTTTTATAGCTTCGTGTGTCGTCTTTCATTAGCGAACGACATGATATAAACAGTCCACGCAGGTAGATGAGATGAGATCCGCGTGGAGGATTGGCGTAATAAATGTTCGTGCCTCCTTGCAGCTTAAAGATCTGATCTCAAGTAGAGACCGAGACACGGCGTTTATACTCCCCAGGTGGAAAGGGTTACGGTACGCGTCTCGGCTGTCCGCTTGGGGACCGATCACGCAGAACGGTGGCAGGTTTGAACGTGTTGTGTCTCGCTGGAGTTGACTTAGAGGTGGACCGAGCCCAACATGCTGAGATGCTCAGATCAGACCTGAGTGTGACTGCTGCGTTCTCACCTGCATAAACAACCAGGAGTCCTACAGCCTCTCATTAAGAACCCGAATAAGCGGATAAAAAGCGCAGTAGGTGGGGTTTGAATGAAAAATGCATGTGTATCTTTCCCTTAAGATGTGTGCGTGTGGCTGAAAAGAAAGTCTTCTTGGCGTGAATAATCTTTTTGTGTATTTATAGCTACAAAAATGCGCTCGCGGTCTTAAGAAAGCTGTTAAGAGAGTGTGCGTTTGTGAAGCCGTGGGTGTGAAGAAGTCTGTCTCTCCTCTCACTTTGCTCATGCGTCTATTGTCTTCTGCTCTCTCTCTGTCTCTCTCTCTCTCTATCCGTCTCTCTATCTGCCTCCTCAGCACTCTATTTCCCTCTGTCTATTACACTCTTGATTTCTCCCTCACTCCCTCTCTCGTCCTCTGAGTGGTTGTTCAAATGAACTCATAAATCACGCCTGTTGATGTTTAGCAGGTCTAGCAGTGATGAAGGAAGTGGCAAATAAACTGTTATGGAGGGAGAAGGAAAAAAAAATGGGCGAAAGGTTGTGTATGCCAAAGGCAACTCTGTGACAGACCATGATAAAAAGCTGCAGTGCTACTTTTTTTTTTTTTCCTTTCCTTTCCTTTGCTTTGATGGTTCAGAGGCAGGCTGGTTTCAGCCGTCCCTTCCCCGGTGGGGTTGATCATTTCATCTTCAAATTTCTAGACTTCTATATCATTAATATTACAGTGGGACTAAGAGGGACCGAGAGCTTGCGTAATGAAAGCTTCATTAGAGCTCGTTCGTACGATTTGAATCCGAGAAGCCGCACTTATCCGCAGCGTGAGCGATCGGGTTTTAATGAGCCAGAGTCGATATGCAGAAGTAAAAGGTTTGGTTTTAATCAGTGCTGTTTTAAGAGTATGCTTAGTTCTAAGTGGACTGATTAATCAGCGAGGAATGCGCTGAAATGTACCGCTCTATTAGCCAAAAAAAGGAAGCTGCAATCGCTTTTAACTATTATTAGATCTACATCCACTTGTACGCTGTTGTTCATTTAGCAGAGACTGTTAAAGAGAAAAAAAACAAGAAGAAGGTGTTTGTGGAAGTTTTATGGGTTGTGGAGATGCTGTAATGTGGGACCTCATTGATAGAGTCACGCACCCACAAAACAATACAGGTAGTCCCCAACTTACGAACATTCGAGTTACGAATTTCGAATGGACGGCAGTTCTACAAACATTCATAGATGCGAACAAATCGCAGAAGTAGCTCATGTGTATTGTACAAAAAACAAACATATTTACACAATATTTACAATTATACAATATATATATCAGTGTGTACGTGAATGTATAAAATGTCCAAAGTTCAGTATATTGTATGCGTGTGTGTGGGTGTCAGTCCGGGAGCAGGATGATAGAAAATGTGTCCTGTAAAGCTGTCCTGATGATGAATAATCCTAATTTCGAAAAAATCCTCAACAAAACAGAGTTCACAGTCCAATACAGTGGAAAACAGCTCTGAGCCGAAATGGCGTCCAGGATTCCCCTCGCGATTTAAAGGCGCAGAGACGACACTTACATTTCACTGTGAGATTCATTTCCTTAGGCTCACCTGCTCACCGGTTTCTGGCCACATGATGGCAGTGTGGGGAAAGAGGACGGATTTAGTCAAGTGGATTGGTATGCTTTACATTGTATATTCGTGTCAAAGTTGTATAAGACTTGCTTTGTCGGACTTAAGAACAAATCTGACTTACGAACGTGCTCCCGGAATGGATATCGTTGGGGTAAGTCGGGGAAAACCTGTACTTCAAATCATAAAAAAATAAAGGACTACTATGATTTAAGCCTCTGCATGGTTAATTCAATAAACGGTAGAGAAAAATCTTTATTTTTAGTATCGTATATTTACATATACATATTAATGAGATGCACCAGGTGATAGGCCAGCGTCCACAATTGGCAACCCGGACAGGTGTTTGGCCAGGACAGGTGATCGGCCGATCAGGATCAGTGCTGAGAGAAAACAAATGTTATAAGGAACGGGTTACATTTCAATTACTCATTTTAATTCAGTTGTGAAGCTGCTGAACAAAGCTAAGGCATAAAAAGTTTTAAATTACAACTTTTTCATAAAGGTTAATGGGCTTAAAATTGGAACAAAATCTGAAAAAGCGTACTGTTATATTAAACTGGGATATTCATAAAATTGTGATAGTTACAGAATCACAGTATAAATCTAATCGGCATCTACAGTAGGCATCATGGTAATGCTGTATCGGGTGGTTCATGTTGATTCCCATCCCTAGTAAACACCATATGCTAGCAAGTCTGGATCAAATCTAGGCATCAACAGGTGAGCCAATATGGACACACCCCCACGGAAAGTGAATTCTGAATTCAGAGTGTGAAATAAAAGACCAAGCATGGCTACGATAGTACTGGACCAGTGCTCTTAAAGTGCTGTGAACTTTCGAGTTATACCAGAGGCCGGCGAGTACAAAAAAGAAACCCGACTGCTCCCTCCTCATCCTCGTCCTCCTCCTCATTCACGCTCAACACTGTCTCCAATTTACTCAACCAGCCTTTCCACTGGAGAAGACACACGCTCCCTTGAACCACTCATAAATCTGTCTCTGGAGTGAGATCAATGCTCAAACTCCATCCCCATTTATTACACTCCTTCTTTAAAGCGACAAAGAAAATGAGCTTCCCGTGCCAGCGCTGGAAAATCCAAAGGGACCGTGGAAGCAGAACAAGAGAAATGTCTGACGACACAGAGAGCAGTTTGGTTTTATTAGTGTGACGATTCTTCAGCGCGTAGTGGGTGTATCGGCCGTGGCGTGCAGCCAAATACAAATTCTAGGGCTTATGGCAGCCTTCGAAAAAAAAAAAAGTGCGAGCGTGTTTAGAGCTCGAGCCAGTAACGTTCTACACTTTGAGTGTGGGGAAAAACGACGAGGCGAGGTTAGATACGCTGATGTCTTCTTCATTTGGCACACGAACGATCGGATTCCGCTTATCTGCACGGTGGAATTGTACAAAATGCAGACATCATTAACTTTTAATCATACTAGAACTACAGATAACATCAAATGCTGCACTTTCAAAAACGCCACACACACACACAACTCCACGTATCACCCTCAAGACATCACCAGCTAATTAAAAAGACCGCGCGTGCAAGAAACCTCAATGGAAATCAACATTGTTACTGAACACAACGTGGATATGATAACATTCACAACCTCATTTGTTATCACACTTGCGTAAAACCCTTCAAGGCTGAAGCAGAGGAATAAAAAAAAAAAATACAAATAAAACTGCAGATAGGGTTGTTTTTGTCACAGACAGAACATTTTCTTCACCAGAACACACTCAGGACACAGCCCTCTCACACATGTACTGTAATGATGAGTTTTAATTAGACTCACGACGGTCAAGGAGAGTTCACAGCCCTCTAAAAGCTCTAAATCGCCACTGTAACTAAAGTTCTGTTCAGTCGTAACTAGATTTATTCGTTCATTACATCGCTCTGTGTGTTAAAAGCCAGAGAAAATATAAATTATCTCTTTGTCTTGGTGAAAATATAGATTGGATTCTTTCTCTAGGATAAATTAGGGTTAGACTGCTAAGGGAACCGGAGATAAAAACACTGTGTGCTCTTCGGGGTGGAGTTATCACGCAAGCCATTAAATGCTGATATTAAATACGGAAACATGACGATAGGGATCAATCAATTAGTAAATTAATTAATGATACAGAAATATTAGAGATGCTTTCAATTCCACAGGAAGTTTGGTGGCTTTGATTTATTTATCCATCCATCCATCCATGTTCTACAGCATTTATTTATATTTACATTTAGCAGACGCTGTTATCCAGAGTGATTTATAAAAGTGCTGTGAAGTTTCTCCCGATCCTTACACTGGTTGCTAGGTTATAAACTAAGTGGCATCAGTCAAAATCTCTTTTTTTAGGGCATTAACCCAAATACCTAAGAAACAGATAGGTGGGCAGGGCTTGTAGGACGACTTTCACCCACACAAACAATAACAGATTAGGAATCACTGCTGTCTGGCTCACGGATTACATAAATAGTCAGAATAACGGATTACATTTTTGAAAATATAACTTAATAACTGAGTACTTAAATGGCGGACCTGACGCGTTAGATTACTTGTTTCATCAAAAAAATAATCCAAGTACTTTAAGTACCCAACACTGGTGCCAACTCATCACAGGGCGGAAGCAAACTGGAGGAATCCAGAGTACCTGGAGGAAACCCGCCACGCACAGGGAGAACCAGCAAGCTCCATGAACAGAGAGTGGAGATGGGATTCAAACCCCTGACCCTGGATGTGCGAGACCACTTTATTATTATTTAAAAAAAAAAAGAATCAAGCAATGAAAGGTAAATAAATTGGTCTGGACGTTATTGAAAAAACGTGTCTTGAATGTGGAAATCAATAAATCGATCAATTAATCTAGAAACCAGAGGCAGATAATCTGAACACTAATCTGAACGAGTACTTTCCCCTTAAAATATTCACATGGATGGGATGAAGTTCTTTCTACAGCTTCTTCGCTCCTGATCAGCTGCGGTAGAAGGTAACCTGGAAGCATCAAGAATCTGCATGATAACGTTTAGAGACAGGCCTAGCAAAGTTATATTTCTATTCCTTAATTAATTTTTTTTATTAATATCTCTAACTTTAGATCATATTCGACATCTCTGAGTATGAACTGAAGAGGGGTTGGAGACTCCATGGAAGAATCATGGCTGTTTAAACAAATGGACAAACACCGTAACATTCCTACTGAACCTGCTATACCTGACACACAGTATTCCTGACAGAAATGCCAGCACATATTATCTGTATTATTGTTATCTGTATTATTATTAGTTTTGCTGAAGGAAGGCATTTTACAATGCAACATTCCAAAGCACAATAATCAAGCAGTTGCTCTTTACAAGCTGTTTATTCAGGCTGCCAGCAGAACCAGGTACAGTAGCATGATACGTCCTGTCTGTTATGCATCTGGGAAAAGTATAGTTTTTTTATTGCCTCTACATTTTGTCCTAATTTATTTCATGCACTTCAGTAATAATAATAAAGACTTAAGCTAAGATGCTTATTGTCGCATGTCACTGATTTAGCCATAGAGTCACCGTTCGGATTTTTCTGAGCTGCATATCAGGAGGGTGTGATTTTAAATTCTGGCACCACCAAGCTGCCATTCTTCCGCCATGAACACTCGGCCAAACGAGGGAAATAATTATAGGCACCGTTTCTGAGTTGATTCAACACGATTCAAAAAATGTTTCACATCACGCAAATAGAGTTAGTGAGGCAATTGTGCGATACTGGGGTTTTATTTATTTATTTTATTGATCAGAACCAGGAGGAATCAGGGTTGGAAGTACAGTACAGTATATCTCCCGGTGATCCAGACTACTAGTGCATTAGACATACTAAAATACAGTACACAGTATGTGTGATTAATTAGGTTAGTTTGATTTATTTGCCATCTTATCTTGACATATCCCCATTGTTAGGAAGCTGAGGGTCAAGGCACAGTGTTAGCCAAGATGCTACACCCCTGGAGCAGATGGTCTACACGTGTGCATGTTCTCCCTGCGCTTGCTTGGTTTCCTCCAAAAATACAAAGTTTACAGTACGTTCAATGCCATTTCTACATCCATTTCTCCACATCATGGCTGATCCAAACAGTAAGTGGCCTGTAATATGTCAATAAAATGCCTCATTCACATAAATATTTCCTACAAATGTTCTTCCTGAAAGGTTATCCAACAGCTCCGCTGATGCTCAGCTGGTGCGAGGTGAAAAGGCATCAATTTAAAGTCTAACTGCGCACAACAATGTTTTTACATCCTTTATCTAAAAAAATAAATAAATGGAGCAGAGTGTCCACAGAGAATAGAGTTAGCGTTTAAAAGATCCAGACAGCGCTGTATACAGAAACACAGCCTATATTCTCCCGGGTTATATTGGACTGATGCGAGGGGAGAGGAATTGATATTTTTCTGGTCGCTAGATGTCTGTATGGCCATGTGGTGATGGTTATAGAGGCGGCACAAAGGCATAACCTGGCTCATATTGATCTGGTGCGTTCTTCTGTGTTGCAGAAATAATAGCGACAATAAAGAAATCCATAGATACGCTCTGCTCAAGGCAGGTACATTCATCGCTTTTTTTTTTTTTTTTCCCAATCAAAGGGCAACTGGGAAACAGTCCAGGCTGTTATTTAAGAGTTACTGGAGAAGCGATGTCCCTCTGCTGGTCGTCTTCTCTGTTCGATTGCAAAGTCCGGTGGTGAGCAGGTTTGTTTACAGCAGGGGTTAAAAGCAGCGTCGTTGTGTTGCATGCTGGGATACTCATTCATGTCCCGTGTCCGTGGAAGCCTCGCTCCACATGAGCTGAGCTACGTTTAAAGGGTCTGCTGACCGGTCAATGCGGTTCCATTAAACTGGACAGACTCATCCATCTCCAAACACACCACTGTGACTGCTCTCTGTGTGTGTGTGTGTGTGCGAGGAGAGAGAAAAAGAAAAAGAGAGAGCTGAAAACAACCACACGGTACAATGGCAACCCACTGTTTTGACTTGTTTTACTGACAAGCTCTCTGCATAATAAGAGAAAAATGGCAGGAAATGAGTCTGTGATGTGTGGCAACAGTAAAACTTTGGAAAATTTTTCCCCACACAAAAGCACACCGCTGTGTTCGGAATTGTAGGAGACCGGGATATCCGACTCATAAATGCAGCCGCTTACAAAGCCTTTTTCTACCTGCTAAGAAGAAGAAGAAAAAAAAAAGCGAGTGCGAGTAGTGAGAGCTAGTGGGCGAGGATGGTAGTATTGAAAGGAAACACAGAGGTTGAGTGAAGTGATCAGACTTGGTAGGAGGAGGAGGACAGTGACAGGTCCTGACATACAACCCTTTCAGAAAACATCCCCACGCTGGATACAAACAAGCACTTCAGAGGGAGGGAAACGACAAAGCGCAAGATGCCAATTTGCAGGGAAAAAAAAAAAAACGTGACAAGAAAATTCCTACTGCGACTAAGAGTGTGCCGTAAAAGCTTTGTGAAACAAAACAGTTCCAGGCGTATAATCAAACCCTAAAATATCAGCACTCTCGAACATGACTGCTGCATCATGGTCACTCCAAAAATGTTTTTTTTTTTTTTTTTAATCCAGAAAAGTGGAAAACACTTCTACATTCGCACACTTGTGCTGACATCACCATCGGACATGAGGTATGAAAAAATATCTAAGAATTTATCAATTAAAACCTTTTTTTTTTTAAATCTAGTTTTGATTTGTAAATTCAGAACTCCAAAGTTCAGACGTCCTTCGGTACCGACTTCATGACTAGGAAGTTCACTTCATACCTGGATACACATAATATTCTAGATCCGTTTCAATCTGGTTTTAGAGCACTGCATAGTACCGAGTCTGCATTGCTGAAGGTCACAAATGACATTCTGTTGTCCACTGATTCAGGATCTTTTGCTATCTTAATACTTCTGGACTTAAGTGCTGCATTTGATACGGTTGATCATAATATTCTTCTGAATCGACTTGAGTGTGTTGTCGGGGTGCAG
>JAQQZT010000039.1:3834619-3848379 GCA_030068275.1 Clarias platycephalus | reverse complement strand
TGTTGTGCATGTATTTTGCATAATTAATTTGTGTTAAATTGTTGTGTTATGAATTTTCTTTTTAATTCCTTTTATATATTTGTTTTATCTTTTGCTGTTTATTTTTATTGTAAAGCACTTTGGATCAACTACGGTTGTGTTAAACCTGTACTCTATAAATAAAATTTGACTTGACTTGACTAGGTAAGTTATGACTTCACCCAGCACCAAAAGTGGCAACTACTGTACTTGTATAACAACATGGACAAATGCTTCTGAAATGTCCCTATATTACAATAGCGTGTTTTACAGTCACTACAAAATAACACAACTGAACAATTCATTGTAAGGTATTCGGCAAAATAAACAGTACTGAAACTCGCATTTTGGACGCGGATTTGCGGAAGTTGCGTTGTGCATTTGTTGTTGGAAATTGATCTTTCGATGGAGGAAAAAGTATTCATAGTTTCCGCTCATATGGAAGTGGTCATGAACTGGTCCGAGGTTGAAAAAGAGGGCAGAACAATTCCTTCTCATTAGTGGGGAATGTTAAAGGAGAGTGTGTTCGAACAAACTTCGACCGCACTTACATTAGATTACGCTTGGTAAATCAAGACGCTAATAGTTTGTCTGTTAGTTTCTTTCAAGAGAAATAAACTCAATCGACAATGCGATATTGTTTGTTGTTTAATTTCAGTACTGTTTAGTGGCGCGTACTGTAATACATTTTCTTTAGGTATAAAAAAAAAAGGAACAATTTGCTTAAAGGAATATTTCTGATTTTACTGTAGCTGTAGTTTAGTTGTCCAGTTAGCCTAGTTCTAGTCTAGTTAGTTCTAGTTCTAGGCTAGTAATGGGGAAAGAAAATAGTTAAATCTGTGATTAATACATTGTAACTAGTTTGGGCTTAGCATCGCCGCGGCTTACGACTGACTGCACACTTTCACACCGTGTGTCCCGCAGTAACCCCGGCACTCTTATACTCGCTACATCAACAAAAAAGTTGCAGCAAACAGCAGCCGGGGCCGACGACAAGAGCAGCCGGTGTCTGCAACTGATTAGAGATGATAAAATGTCAAGGGACTCGGAGGAAATGCGAGACAGCACATGACGGACGAGCTGGTGTGCGCAGAGACAGGGGAGAAAACACTCCTCGCTGCACAAAAAAAAACAAAAAAAACAAGCTATTCCATCTCATTAGGGAAATATAATAGAGAAGCGGAGTGCACGGAGAGTCTTATGATGACGCGGTATAAAATAGAGATATTTAATGTATAGCTCTTCAAGGTTTATGGAGAAATCACATCCCAGTGTGCTGCTTTTATATTCCTCTCACTTAATATTGGTTGAGGGAGAAAGAAAAGAAACAAAGCGGCATTGACCTGTGCAACTAGAATATGTCTTGTATTGATCGGACGTCTTGCTCTTAGCCGTGAAGCGCTCTCTGTCTCTCTCTCTCTCTCTCTGCGTACGGGTTTCGAGCATCATCGTGAGGAGTGTGGGCTCATGAATCTGGTCTTTTTACAAGTCATTTCATTTGGCGGTCCTATTAAAACACCACATTTTCCTCAGCTATATAACAGCCAGCTAATGCAGACGGCTGTGCAACGGTGTTCTATTGCTTACTGTTTAATAAACACTCGAGCATGCTGCGCTCCTGATTTTAAAGCAATCACGGTGGGATATAGAGGTGCAGCTAGAACGTCTCTCGGTCATTGGTTTATACGCTAAGCGTGTGTTAAATTATACCTCGTTAAACGCGGTGCTACTGATCGACGATGCACTTGAGTTATATGGAAAAACCCAAATATGTCGATTTAAACTGGAGGAAGTTTGACTCCAGGTGAACTCAGCACCACGTTTGCATTTTGTTTTATACAGTATGTAGAAGCAGACGTGGCTTACACAACAAGTGTCGTTTTTGCCTCAGAAATCACCAATTAACTTCAACCAGCACCTCAGATTAGAGACGTTATGAAGACAGAGGATACTTCTACAAAGCATAAATAGCAGAAACATCTCCATATCAACTGTTCATCCATACTTTGGATGCCTTCAGCAGAAAGACGTAAAAATCATTCCATCAAGACCATGGAATTAGAAGGTGTGCCCAAACTTTTGACTAGTAGTGTATTTGTATTAGATTTGTATATAATCTGTAATTGGGGCAGGACAGTGGCTTAGTGGTTAGCACAGACGCCGTGCACCTCCAGGGTTCAAAACAGTCCAAAGGCATGTAGATTGTGTGTGTGCCATGCGATGGATTGGCACGCCGTTCAGGGTGTACCCCACCTCGTGCCCTATGTCTCCTGGTATAGGCTCCAGGCCCCCCGTGACCCTGTACACAGGATGAAGTGGTGCAGACGGTGAGTGAGTGAGTGATGATCTGTAATTGTGTTGTGTTGTGTGCGAGCCTGATGAAAAGGATTTAATTTTCTAACAATGAAAAAACATCAACAATAAACATTCAGAACTGAAAAAAAGAAAATTTTAATACTATATCTTACATGTACAGTAGATTATCATTGCTTAAACTACGAAACGTTTTATAAGAACACACTTCTACTGTAATTACTGCATTTCATTAGTAACACCTAACTGGTAATTACTCTCTTAATTACTGTGGAAGTCGGAAAGGTGTCTGAATGATGTTTATTTTTTTCCCTTCATATTTAATTCTTTTTTTTTTTTTTTTTTGGTCAACTGATGTTATTTTACAGAAGGAGAACTCGTCTGTTATTTAAGTCCTGAGAACTAAAACACAGCATTTCTTTTTTTTTTCTATGCCTATATGTTGTTCATTATTTCATTAATTAAAATAGTGGAAAAACGTGCACAGTGAACGTGCCACATACTGTACAGCAAGCACAGGAAAGTCACGCTGCACAGGGTGTCGCCAAACAACACAACACAAAACAAGAAAAATAGGGTTAATGTAGCGCAGCGCAAAGCCGACCTCCCCGATATTGATGAAGACGAGAGGCACGCTCTGGCAGTCGGTCCATGGCTATCAGACACGCATCATTATGGAAGATCAAGGCCGGGAAAGATCTGTGGCTCAAACCGCCTGACAAATTTGAAGACCAAAGAAAAGAAAGAAAGAAAGAAAGAAAGAAAGCGAAAAAAACAATCAACACTCCCCTTGTTTGTCTTTGTGTCTAACTGTTGAGAGCTAATTATCTGTCTAATTCGACTTCTGTCTATATTAGGTCACACCCCCGCACCAGGCCTGTGCTAATTAACCAAATTATTCAACAAATCATCAATTTTATAGAAGATGATCAGAGGATCAGATGCTTTAAATGAAAAATGAATAGAAAACAAAAAAAAAACGCGCACGCACACACAAACAGACGACTCGCAGGCCTCACACAGGTTTTCATTAAGCGCCTAAATGTACAATGAGCTAAATCTAGTCTGAAAGCTTTCTTCTCGACTGTTATTAACAGAAAAGCCCAAACTGAACGCAGCCGAAGTCAATCACTGGTCCGTACAATGGAAAGAGAATAGATAAACCGGCTTGAGCGTTTGCCAGCTAATTTATTGAAATGATAAGTTATTTCAAGCGTTATAAGTCCCAGATGCATCAGCCGACAGCTTGAGTGCCACCCCATTATCTGTCCATTTTACAAAGTGCTGCTTTTAAATGGATTCTTCATTTGAGGAGGATGTGTTCGTGTGAAAAGGGTGACGGCTGTACAAACAGCAATTTGTAGCTCGGTTTAATGCGATACATGTTGTTTTTATTTAGTAAACACCGGAAGGTTAAAGCTGCCGAATGTGTTTCACTCGCGTCACGACAAGACGATATTTATTCACGTTCAGGACCGAGGGCTTTACCGAGATGAGACGAACGCTATCTTAATGCACTACATAGTGACATCGAACAGACTGCCGGGGAAAATAACAGCGGGATCCTGAAACACGCAGTCGGTTTAGCACAGCTGGTATAACAATAACAATAAAATGTTGTTAATATTATAGAAGTAATGATACCGTTTAAAAAAGTCCAAACGGAATGTGCAAATGAAATCTAAATAAACGGAATTACTAGTGTTTTTATACAGTGCAAAAGTTTTTGGATGGAAAGAAGAGACTGAAATTTCAACATTTCCGTCGGATGAGTGTTGTGATATTCAGTAGCTGCAATAATGTTGCAATGGCGTCCAGCGTCTGAACAGCTTTGCTTTTGAAAATTAGGATGACTTTGATAAAATGACGTTAATACGACGTTTCAAACGCAACATCAAAACAATGAAACTGTAACCTTTTTTCGGGGCATTTACTGTATGGCGAAAGTTCAGAATTCCAATCTGAGACACAACAGCTTCCCACACACAGAACAACAACAACAACAACAACAACAACAGCTTCTCTTGATGTTGTAATGGTACCTCTCTGTAACATTTTGTTTTGAAATATATTACCATGAAGATGCTCTGATGGTTTTGCTCAATATGGTTTTGAAGTCATTTTTGTTACTTAACTTACAAACAACTTTGTGTCAACATAACCACAACACCTCCTGCTGGAATGGGTCATTAAGATCAAATATTTACTGTATATACTGGCCAATTAACTTAACACAACATATGGTTCGTTAATCATGACATTCCTTTAATATTAATTAAAGCAGTAAATAGTGTTTGGTAAGGTCTTTTCAGTCTCCAGACCAGATGTGGAGAAAATATTTTGTCACAAAGCTGACATACGCCGGCATATGTTTAAAAAAATAAAAAATAAAAAATGTACATACAGTATATTACTCTTCTATATTGTGTCCCAAGGGTGTACAAACTTTTGCGTTTCAGAGTGATTCCAATACCCTGCTGCTGTTCTGATTGCTCTTCTCCCCGTAGCCTCCTCCAACCCCAACAGCACAGGACAAACAACTTAAAATAGCCTTTCTGCTGTGATGTCCACATACATTTGTCGGAAGATAGTATCTGAGACGGCACCACTACCAGCAACACCAGAAAATAGATGGGACGTAGCACAAGCAATAAATGTCAGAGTGAGAGGCGAAAGCCATGAACGGCACAAAACAAACTGAGGACAGAATGGGGGGGCTATGAGAATTCGGCACGGGCGGAAAACAGAAATCCCATTGTTCTGGTCCGATGATAAAACGAGCCAGGAACGAGTGCAAACATTAATTTTCGGCTCTTGAGTCCTGTAAAAGAAGGATTACACAAAGGACTCGAATGGATCCCCAAAAATTTCACGGTCCATATTAAAATAAAACAACCACAACAATGAGAAGGAGACCAAAGCCGGCTCAGCGTGAGGCTCTTATCTCCTCCTCGCCAGGTAATATTTTGCACATTGTTAAAAAAAACATAGAAAAAAGGAATATAATGGACTGTCTGCCTAAATAATGGCTTAATTAGCCGCTGGCTTCATGGCTCAGCCAGCACCGAGCAGATGGAGCTGGAACAGGACAAATAAAAGTCATCTGAATGGCGAGAAAGAGAGAGGAGTGAAAAGAAAAAGAGAGGTCTGCTTGAACAATGTAGAAAACGCTCCTTGAGGCGAGAGGAGAATGCTGAGGAAGTGCTGCTTTTAGGTCAGAGGAAAGGCGGCGGGTGTGAGGTGACTACCTGAGGTGCCTGACCTTTCGGCAGAGGCCAGATTTCACACAAAGAGAGGAGCCTTGCATAAGCTCGACATGACCACTGCATACTGTACCATAGTGCTTTATCTTCATTTCACACACACACAGAGCAGAAGAGGAAACTTCAGCGAAGCAAACAGTACATTCAGCGAAATTCGACCTCGCAAATGTGAGGAAAAAGTGTGCTCTGTAATACTTGTGATCTGTAATCATGAGCCCAAAGAGCTCTGGATCAGAGGTGAAAGATGCTGCTTACCTGGCGATAACAGGATGCAGTAGGTGAGGGAAATATTCCTGGAGGGATTGTGGCATGCTCTGCTACTGTAGGAAGCCTTGGACAGACCGAGTAGATCTCGTCATGGAAATGCAAAAAAAAAAAATATTGTTCAGGAACGGTTTGAGGAACACGGCGAATTTAGGGTCTCGACTTGGCCTGCAAATTCCCCAGATCTCAATCTGATTGCGACAATTGTTTGATTGAGGCAAAGTTCCATCGACACCCCACTTCATAGCCTTCGTTACAGGCTAGAAGAGTCTCCTGCTAACGTCTTTCGCAGGGCTTGGATAATAATCGATGGAACGGAATTGGTTGTCCAGCACATCTTACACACTCTCGATCGGATTGAGATCTGGGGAATTTGCAGGCCAAGTCGAGTCCTTAAATCAGGGGCTCAGAGTTACTGATCGGAAGGTTGGCGGTTTGAGCCCCAGCTCCACCAGGGTGCCATTGTTGGGCCCCTGAGTGAGGCACTTAACCCTGTCTGCTTCAGGGACACTGTATCATGGCTGCCCCCGCACTCTGATTCCAGATTTCACGATTTTCACTGTGCAGTAAAGGCTTAAGAGTTTGAAGCTTTGTTGGCGCATGTGAAGGATCAACGGCATAGTAAACAAGTTGCCACAATGTTCATTGCTTTACAGCTTCATTGCGGCATAATGATACAAGACCACAAACTGGATGCTGGGTCATAACAAACATGGCATCAAGAGGATAAGTCAGACGTCTAGTTTCTCACCAGACTGGTGAACAAATAAATATGCAAAACTCCATCAGTAGTGAATCCTTTTATTTATTTTTTTCCTCCTGGAGTATAATATTACTCTCATGCTCTCTCTTTCTCCGAGTCGTCTCCCTGCTCTCATCTGTCACCTGGTAACCCGACTCCTTTTGTGCATAAAGTTGCATAATGTATGCAGACAAATGTCCCTTCAAACATGGTCTGATCTCCCTGACACACAGCGCTATTTCTTTTAAACAGTACGATCAGAAACCTCAGATTATGGGTTTCTTTCTTCCCTTTTCTTTTTAACATCACAACAAAAACACTATGCAATATAGGGGAGAGCTGCTCCTATATCTATTCCTATGATTCAAGATGAATATCCGATTCGTTTTAACAAACTGAATGAGCATCACATCCTTCCTTTGTGCCCCGCGGACTGGTTTTAGGTTCATGAAAAGCTTCGGTAAAATGAAAAAAAGCGATAAATGAATATACAGGCTCTGAGTGTACGATTTGTATGGTAATGATGTACACATGTACCGATAATAATGGAGTGTGGGTGAACAAAAAAAACAAAACTACTTAAAAAAAATATTTTCACTACTCCTCCAGAAGAAGAAGAAGAAAAAAATCTCAAAGTACGACCCACACTTTATTTCCAGCAGCAAAAAAAAAAGAAAAAAAAGAAAAATGCTGATTAATGAGAGGCATGCGAGTCTGAATGTGCTTCTTTGGAGATAATCCAGAAAGTGTAGGCGTGAGGCACACGTACAACACAGCACATGTCTTTCCTTATTTCTATCTGCCTGCTCTGATTGCAGTGTCCTCACGTACCTTCCGAGAGAGAGAGCTTTCACCACACAAACTTCTTCACACGACATTTCCGATGGTCCACTATTTATTCATATCAACAGCATTTCTTTCAGTGCAGGGTTTCAGCAAACCTGAATGCTGTGGCAGGTGGCCAGGTTCATTAGGCAGGAAGAAGAAATAGAAGAAGGAAGAAAACAAACAAACAAACAAACAAACAAACAAACAAACAAAAACAAACACAACACACTGGAGTCCCAGTTTACACTCATCATCATCTGCTCATATAAATACTTCATTTAAATCCAAACAAATCGGTGTGTTCAAACACTCGAGCGTTTACTTCCACTCCTCTGCAGTGCAAACAAGACAAAGGAGGATTTGTTTGAATAGGTGTGTTTGAACTAAATATGCACGTTCGTTGTCGCCTCGGTTCGGGTTCGTTCACACCATACTTAGTACACAGACTCTACGGTGTATAAACCTTTCCAGGACAAATGAGGAAAAGTGGCCTACAGTAGAGTGGGAGGAAAAATAGAAAATGATGAACTAAGGGTCGTGACCCCATTTGGGGTCAAGTGATTTAACAAGAAAGAAACGTACAATCCCTTTTTGGTTTCCTTCATTTGTTTTACAAATTAGTAAAAAAATAAAAAAATTGTAGATTGATTTTGTGTGAAATGCTAATGAAAATCACACTCAGACAATCCACATTTGAATAAACGGGATACATGTTATTTTACTTCATCTTTTTCACTATAATTGAGTAGTAGAACTTGACCTTCTTAACATACTCAGTAAAATCCACAATGTTGAACGTAGAATCTCATTAGACCTGTATAAACTCTGTAGGTAGTCCCTGACTTAGCTGTCCTGATGGTGAATAATCCTAATTTCAGAAAATCCTTAATAAGATTGAGTTCACAATCGAAGAAAATGGAAAACTTTGACAGAATGGCATCCGGAAATCCCCTCGCAAACTTAATCAAAGTCAATATCCGTGCATGTGTGTGTGTGTGTGTGCATGTATGTGTGTGTACAATATAAAAGTCGTTCTACACAATAACCCCCCCCCCCCCCACTCCTCCTCCTTCTCTACAGTCAGGGTTGATTTTTTCTTTTTTCAAAGGTACAGTGCAGGTTAATTCGTTTTATTTTTACTTTAAAATTTTCAATTATTAATTTTTATATGAATATTTTTGCGTTGTTGAACGAATCATTGGAATTCGCTCTGAGACAAAATGGCGTCTGGGATTCCCCATGTGATTTAAAGGCGCAGAGACAACATTTCCCTGAGAGATTAATTTCCTTTGGGTGTTGTTATGGTTTTTGTCCACATGATGGCAGTGTTGGGAAAGGGGACAGATTTAGTCAACTGGATTGGTATGCTTTATATTGTATATTTGAGTCAAAGGCGTATAAGACTTTGTCGGCCCCTGATTTGACTTACGAACAAATCTGACTTATGAACGTACTCCTGAGTCGAAACTCATTCGTAAGTAGACAACTTTTTTTTTTACTGTACAACTTTTGATTGCGGAATAACAGAACACAGTTATGAGAGTAAAACCTTTATAGTATTTTATCCATCTTTATTTCTCTATTTAATCTCCTACTACACTAATGGACTTATCCCAGCATTTCACTAGTCCTCAGATACCATCACGGTTGAACGTTTTCTTAGTACACCAGCCCCATGATCAGGATGTCTGCTTCATGTCTGAAACACTTGCCTCCCAGGAACACCTTTAAGTTAAGTCTTTATTTGTTATATATACATTAGTAAATATAATTTTATATATCTCTATATTAGAGATCTTAACTTCATCAGTGTTATACACTCACGCATCCCTGTAAATTAGCTGTTACTATAGAAACTGTGTATTAAACCAAGAACATTAATATAAACCTGTAAGCTGCTCCTGCTGTAAATGAATCAATACCATCTGACTAATCTTTCTCTTCTCCGTCCTACAACTTTCTTGCACTATTGCTGAAATGAAAACATGATCATTTTGGCGCTAACATCAAATTTGGCTTGGATTTCCTTCATTTGTACAATAAGTCACTTTGGAAATATACATTTCTGTAAAATTATGATTGTCATGCTTTACGTAGACGTTAAGAGTCGAGCAGCAGAATTTTGGATCAGCTGTAGTTGATGTAATGCTGCCTGAGAAACTCCAATATACTGTACAGAGCATTACAGTTATCAATGCGAGTAGTGATAAAGGTGTGGATGGCTATTTTAAAATGCCTAATGGACAAAACAGGCTTAAGTTTTGCCAACTGCCTTAATTGAAGAAAAAAAACTAGTTTGTCACTGTTTATCAAATTTAAGGTTATGGTGGAAAATAACACCTAAATTTGACGCTGTGGGTTTAACATACTGCTCCAAGGCTCCTAAATCCAGATGTGGAACTCTACCCCTGGCACCAGGACCAAATACCAAAACCATTTGGTCTTTTTTAATTAAAATTAAAAGAAATTAGGGCTAACCATGCCTTTGTGTCATCTAGACATGTTAACAGAGCCTTGACAGAGTAGCCTTCCTTCTGTTCCGTTGTATATTGATACGGGTCCAGTAGATAAAACTGAGGAGGTAAGATGTGGGCCAGGTAAAATTAACTGGTACATGAAACAGGTGGCAAAATTAATCTCAAAACACTTAATAAATAGTTAGATTCATTAGCATGATCATTGAGAACTCTAACAATAACCAAAAAAAAAAAAAAACCCTAATACCCAGTTTCATTTGAAAAAAAGTGATTTATTTTCTACATTGTAGAACAATACTGAGGCAACAAGGCTTTACAGATCATGAGTAGCAAATACATCTCAATATCAACTGTTCAACGGAGATTATTGCGTACTGTACGTTTTGATAAATGAAAGGACAGACATCTTAACTGTACAAACCAGTTTCTCCAAAAAAATATTCAGGGGGATTAGGAAGTGTAAATTGTTCATATTTACTACTACTACTGAACTGAAGGGGGAAAAAATTTAAAACTTTTCAAGCTATTTTCAAAGGAAGTGCACCATAGATGGAGGAATAGCCACAACATGGCTCAGACAGAGACTTACGGAAACTGTTATAAGATATAAAGCGCTCTAAACATTAGAAATATTAATAGATGAACAGGTGAGGAGGGATCAGACAACAGATGGAGCGCTAATCAACACGGGGAGCGGTTGTGATGGAGGTGGGATGTGCATGACCGCGAAGCTCAATCTATTCAACTGGTTGGTTATAAGATTGAAAAACTAAGCTGTATGTGCTAATGTAAAACATGCAGGAGGATGAAGGGAATGTCTGGAATAAACGCTAGGGTGCGAACGCAGTTCAGTAGTAGAGTACAGTTGCACGAGGGTAGAGTATGCTGTAGTAGTAGATACTGTACGCTGCACTGTGCTACAGCTAAGAGTAAAAACACCTTCAACCTTGTAATCATACTGTACAACTACATCCATATCACTATCCTAAGAGGACAAAGCAGTGCTTCTCAAGCCTAACACATTCTGCTAAGCTCAATGAGCTGCTATAGATGTCACGCACACATACGCACACAAACACATATACATTCACACACCTCCTCAAATGTCTCCTAAAGGTATTCTGCTCTCTATTTTGTTGAAATCTGGTTCCTCCTGAAGACCGTACCGCAAGGCGACAATAGGAGCTGCTTTTCTGACAAAGAGAAATGTGATTCTAGGGTTTTTTTTGGATCTTATCATCAGCATTATTTGTATTGGTACAGTCTCCGCTGTACTGTTTGGCAGAACGGCTACAAAGGCCACGTTTTATACGTCTTCTGAGCAATAGTGTGCATGAGGATGTGTTCAGTATGCGTGTGTGTGTGTGAGAGAGAAAAAGAGAGAGAGAGAGAGAGAGAGAGAGAGAGAGAGTGAAAGGCCGTGTGAGGATGAAACAACCACTCATGGTTTAATGAGGAAGAAGTGGACCGGTGAGAACGAGAGCGGGCCAGGAATGGACCTGCGAGGACGGGGCTAATTCTTGTGCTGCTGCCTGACGTGTCCCTCGGGACTTCAGAGCCTGTCCGCTCCAATAAATCTGTCCTTAGCGGGACATGCCTGACTGAGCCCCACAGAAATCACCTCGGGCTGAAAATCTGGAATTTGTCTTAATCACCGGCAGCTGCCTGCAGCGCAGCCTCCCCGTGCCAGGACTCATCAGCATCTGCCGGACAAAAAATTAATTTCGCAAGAAAGTTCCAGCAGGAGAGCACTCCGCCGTACACGTCAGCCTCGTTTCCTTTCACTTAGTCAGAGAGGAACCTTTGACCTCTGCGAAGCTGCGAATACAAGAACCTACAGTTGAGCGAGTGTGAGATACCCGAGGAGTAGCCTTTACTGCAACAGATATCCGTGTTCGAGACTCATGCTGATCATTTGTGTTAATATTTATTCTCCTTTATACAGTATGTATGTTTAACTCATTTTATTTCACCACTTAATTGAGGTGCACCTTACGCAATGACCATAAAGAATCTATCTATATCCATCTATCGATGTTAAATTAACCTGAAAGATTTACTATTTCCATGGCTGCATGCATTTCTTCGTCAAACAACACCATAGATGTTGTATGCATTTATTATTAGCTTTAGATTGTGCACAGTTCGAGTCTCTGTGAATGAGTGGTTACTATAGAAACAAGAACATAATATCAAGAGCGCATGATTACAGCCTAACAGAGCTAACGTCCGAGTCTGTGTTAGAGGAAATTAATCGACGGTTTCGACTCCGAACAGACGTGCGATATCAGTGAAAAATCTCTCGTAATGGCATGATGATTAAAAATGAACCCTGGCGAAGTGTGAAGCCTTTAAGAGTGGGATAATAAAGCATGTTGTGGCTGGTGTGTGGAGGAGATTCAGTCCTCGTGCATTAAACAAGCACATACGATACAAGGACGTAGATGTGTGGGAGAATCTGTGCTGTGCTTAAAGATACACATGCGGTACAAGTGATAAGTGATCGCTGTTTACATCTGGGCAGGAGCTGATGAAGAAGAAGAAGATGATGGAGTGGCAGTAAATAAACGACGGGATATGTTGAGAGCGGTATTGAGGGAAATGAATGTGCAGTGATTGCAGCTGCTTTGTGGTTTTGATGCCTACAGCACGCTGCATTCGCTCCTGGTGCATGCTGGGGGGAGAAATGAGCTCATAATAGTTGTCTGCTCTGTGATGGACAGGCGGCGTTGATTACACGCTAATGTGTGTGTGTATGTGTGTGTGTGTGTGTGTGCGCATCACGACCAGGCCACCTGCGTTCTAGTCCAGGTTTCCTACAGTATCTTCGTCAGAACCCCGTCTGCCTGCCGTATTCAATTACAGCCGGTCATGTGCTGCGCAGCCTGGACACTGATTTCCAGAAACGTCCAGGCCCAGGAGTCTCTCGTCGCAGCTGATGTTCGCTGTCACACAGTCGAGGGAAGAAGGAAAAAAATAATAATACAAATGACAGCGGGATCTGGTGCGGACCTGTGCGGGACGCGCTCATCAATTCCAGGCAGAGCGCGCCACACGTTCCCGGCAATTATCCTTGACATCCGTCAGGGGAAAACAAACCCTTCAAGGTCTGTTTAAGAACAATCAGCATGCCTAATTGAATACGTCGGGGGTGATGGATGGGGTGAAAGGATGGGGAGGAAACTCACGGGGAGGGAGGGGGGACAAAAACCTGAGACAGTGTCACGCTCCACCGAGGTCTCGTGGGCAGCGCGTCAGTCTTGGCGGTTTCTATCGCGCGCTGTGGCCGTTTAGCATCGGCTGCTTTCAGGCTGTACGAGACAAGTTGTGCCGCGTGATTCCTAAATATGTTAGCCGTTAGTGGCTCATTGGGACGGTTAAATGTTTAATGAGGACACTACGAGGATCTGTGTGTGGCTGAAAGGGATATTAAGTATTTAAAGAAGATTTCAGTTGTAGCTTTATTGCTTAGGCTGAACCCTTTTCTTATTTATATTGCATTCGTGTTCGAGAGCGAGATCGAGAGAGAGACAGAGAGAAGAACAGTTTGAGATGATTTCCAGATGACCCCTCGGTTTCAAGCCTAAAGTGCTGGCGGGTTTGAGAAAGCTTCCCCGTGGCTGCAGGCCATCTCTCATCCAGCATGTGTGAGGCTCAGATGAAAATCTGATGCTGACGCCAGGCACATCCCCGCCTTTATGGGCTTCTGAATTGCAGTGACATTTTCTTTTTCAGTTCACATTGCTTGAAATGAATGCTGTCCTTTAGGCGTATTTCCTGCTCCTGTGCACTCAAGACAGTCGAGCTCGCAGTGTGATTGTGGGCGGGGTGGAATATTATTTTTATATATATATA
>JAQQZT010000039.1:3805148-3816752 GCA_030068275.1 Clarias platycephalus | reverse complement strand
ACACACACACACACACACACACACACACACACACACACACACACACACACACACACACACACACACACACACTTACAGTATAAAGGAAACAGCGGCAGACCACTAAATTCAGGTAGGCTGTGTATTTTAGATGTTTTTTCTCAGCAGTGGCTCAGAAGTCAGAGTGTGTGTGTGTGTAGATGAATGTGTAAAGCTCTATCAGGCGCCTCACGCACCTCATGCGGCTCCAGATCCAGAATGAAATTCCACGCAGCGAGAACACTGTGGAAATTGAGTTGAAGTGATGATTAAGCAGAACGCTCATCACCAGATAGGGTAGTGAAGAAGTACAGATGTATAATGGCTTATACATTGTGTGTGTGAGATTACGCAGACTTGCAGTCAACTCGCTATGTTTCTCTTAACGCATGCTGCTGATGATGCTGTCCAACATCCCGGGCTGTCAATCAAACCAAAATCTCGAAACGCACCAAAGTCCGACCTTCCCTGAATATTTATGAGCGAAGAGAGCCACGAGTCTCAAATAGATATCTGAATGCGCATGTGTTTTAATCCGGAGTTGTCGTTTCGCATGTATCGTATCCGTACAGACGTGGTGGAGGTTAATGAGGACACGCTGACATGCGAGCTGATGTATTGATCGAATAAATAACACACAGCGTCAGATCTGTGATACTTCACATATCGCTGCTTCATTAGCTTTCTGGCATTAAAGTGAATTAAAAAGAAAAAGAAAATTAAATCGAGCTGCGATGACGCTTCTGCTGCTTCTTCTCTCGGTGGAACTTTGAGGAAGACGTGAGAAACGGAATGCCATCAGGCTTCATCAATTATTCACCTGTGACAATATTAACACAGCTAATAGTCCTGAGATAAGGTATTCCTGATCACACTTCCACTTCTGAGAGCAAACAATGGCACATTTCCAAAGAGCCGCAGATGCTGCGCATCAGCAGAATAAAAGCCAGCTTGGGATAAACGTCCTTAATGTTGAAGATTGTGTTCTAATAAATAACTGAGCATCGCTCCGACGGCATACAGTCTGGTGAAAGATATGCTCTAAATGAGTTTTCTTTTTTTCTCTTTTTAATTGTACAATGATCGCTTTTTATAGGAGGTACCAACATAGTCTGTGCCACCTTACACAAATACACTGTAATGGCACATACAGTATGGACAGTTTGACAGTGAAACGTGATAAACGCCATTTTCGGACTTTTAAACATTATTATTTCTCTCTTTATTTCACACCGGCGAAAAAACTTCCTGTTCAATACCGCAGCCGACGCGAGTGCTTTAAATTTGTTCAGTGAGTTTTCAGACGAAACGGTGAAGCCAAGAAAAGGATTTCTGCTGCTGCTGCAGTCTCTCCAACTGTAATAAATGACGTCTATTTGTCGCTTAATGTCGGCTATACAGTCTGTGAAATACTGTAGGCTGTTATGTGATTTGGATGTTGTTCGAACACCATGTTATACAGTATACTTTCCAAAACTATGTGCGATACTGTAGTGTAAACATTGATTATACTGTAGCTTAAACCATGCACAAGCGATTCGTGCAAAAGAGACACGAGATGCACCTCCGGTACGTGGAAAGCTGTTGCATCCATGTTGTCTGATTGTTTCAGATATTACTGTAATGTTATTAAAAATTCATGTTTCTCGAGATGTTCGGACTTTAAATCCAATGGTGGTTCCGCACACAGTTTAAAACCAGAGGAATTCGGGAGGAGTGGTGGATCAATCAGTTAAGGCTCTGGGTTAATAATAATTTCACTGTGATACTGTATGAAGTAGATAAATAATCTTAATGGACTGAAGTGAACCTGAAATCGGGAGACGAGGAGGCTGACGATGCTGTATACTGAAGTTTCTTTTATTGTTCATAGCGTTTCTCGTAATCTTCAACAGTCTTTGTAATAACGGAAAAAAAAGAAAAGAAATTTCAACATTTGTTTTCTTTGATCTAATTTTCTGCCCCTTATTTGTCTTTTATTCATTACAAAACCACAATTAAAGCATGAGACTGCTACTGTACTTTATGTCAGAAATCACACACAATTCACAACTATTTTAGCATTCGTGCTTTTTCACACCCCTTTTAACACCCTCGTTTGGAGAAAAAAAAATTCTCAAAACTGCAAAAATGGGCTTCTCATTTTGCTGTCAAACGCTTGTCAAGAATCATTGGGATAAACAACAAATAAGTCATTTTATTATTAGGCAGAGCTTAATTTAATGTCACCCTGATAAAAAGATTCAATTAGTATACCAAAATATCCTTTTTTTTATCTTTTGTTTTTCTCCCGCACCCCCCCCCCCCCCGCCTTTTTTTTAAATAATTACAATCTGACTGGTAGCGATTAATGTGCTGCTAAAATGTTTTATTTAATCTTTTTATTTAACATGATACAATTTTTTTAAGGTTTCTTCTGTAAATAAAATATTTAATACATATTGTATAAAACGTGAAATACAAATACATTTTGTAGACATCATGTAAATAAAACAGCTTTCTTAAAGCAACACACCCTGATTTGCTGAGTGTTGTAGAAATTGCGTATCTGTACTAGTTTTAAACGAACCACATTCACTCGCTATTTGAATCCTCTCACTAGAAGCAGAGAACAAAATGCTTTTGAACTTGAACTTGAGAGAACAAAATGCTGCTCAAGGTGGCACTAGAGAGCAGAAAAAAACAGAATCTCCATTTGGAATCAGTGTTTTCTCTTATTGATTTATTGGATTTCTTTGACTCTTAGTTTGTCATTTACTTTGGGACGCAAAACCTCCCTTCTGCCATCTTTTGCGCCTTTAATTCATCCTCAGAAGTCGGCGTGTGTAAAACTTGTGATTATCATGAACTGTATGTGTTTGAGCGGTTTTGTTTGAAAGTGGGGTATTAGAGTTTTTTTTTTTTTTTTTTTCAAATAAAATTTAATTGAATTGAATTATTTGTTCTTATAATGTATTAATGATAATTCATGTTTATTACCCATTTATCGACACTTAAGCAGTGACCAAGCTATTTTCTTTTTATTTTCTTTTTTTTCTCTCTCTAGAGTTGTGATACTAGAGACTCCCTCCATAAATCTTAAATAAACATCTTCTCACTCTTCTGCCCTATGGTACAACAGATACCAACTTGACAGGGTGAATGCTAGCATGTTGTTCTTTCTGAATTGTTGCTGACGCTCGTGTTTTCAGGATCTGAAAGAGTAAGAGCTACAGTATACACCCACTTCCACATGCATGAAGCCAGGGATTGGCTAGTGTTCCTGTAGTTGACAGGAGAAAGAAAATACATATGGCTCCAGAAAGCATGATCAATCTAATCAATCTTCTCTTGAACTTATGATACATAAAGATGAACACTCTCCTGCTGTGCCACGCAGATGTTATAGAAAACCATTCTGACCAATGAGATTTAAGATTTAATCAGCAATGTGTCCTGGGCCTGGTCTTGCCACATTATTCTGATGTTGCTGAAACCGCTACAGTTACAGTAACTGCTGCATTTTTCTGCATTCCACAATAATAAAAATGTATCAAAATATTTTGGGAGAGCAAAAAATATATATATTCAGACAAACTATTATTGTTTGTCTATATTGAGTCAGCAGTTTAAAATAAAGTATATACTTACTCCTTCAAACACTAGAGACTGCTGTGAGTGGTGCTGAGTTTCTGCAATGCATAAACCATTTCCCTCTGACACCAACAACCCTGCCACAGGTAAAGTCATCGAGATCACATTTGTTTGTAGCTCTTCTCCTGTATCTGTATGAGTTTAGACATTGTGCTTACTGCCACATGAATGACTGATTTGATAACTGCATGAATGTTTACGGTAGATGTTTCTATTATTAAAGTTGTTGGTGAGTATAGATATATAATCCCAAAGTAAACAAAGCTGTTACCAGCATTTTTTTTTTCTTTTTCATTTTGGTCAGTAAGGTGACTGTGACTCAACTTACACAGTTCTTCTTCCTCAACTGAAATGGAATCTGATTAACTAGAACTCCTGCAAGTTCATATAATCCATAAGGTTTATACATTTGCCAGACCTGCAAGTAAGTTGGATCAGCTAGTTAGTTTGTTAATGACCAACTACAGATCAACCAAGTCTCACTACCACCTCTCCCACCTTACTGTCTCTGTCTCTCTTCCTCATCCGGAGAATGTTCTCATGTCCATCTACTGAAGTCAATAACGTTTGAGTCAAAATAAGATCCTTGTTATAATCATTATTATTATTATTATACAACGGTTGCTACCGACCGAGTAATCTGATTGGACCAGAGGAATTTCATGAGTGGTGATAATAGACAGAAACAGCATTGGGACATTTAACTCTCAAATGTACTGTACCACTCCACATCACTGGTGAGTTACAATCATTAATTACACTAAATGGGTGAGAGTAGGTGTGTACTACTGTAGGTGTCCTCTCTACTGAGGAGAGAGAAGCTGCCTGCCAAAACCCACATTCACAGAAGCATTTCATCAAAAACATACATCTGATAACACTGTCATATTAAAAAACCAAACACGTTGGCTTCTAAATCATTCTTAACTCTTAATATTCTTATATTGGACTTTTAGTTTTCTTATATTTACTGATACAAAGCTAACTAGCTCCTAACACAAGGCTAAATTCCAACACCTAATCAAGGGCAGTACCTTCAGTGGTTTGTACACCCTACATGCTGCACTAGCTTTTCATTTAACACTATTTGGGATTAGAACCAAGAATTTAACAGAGCTGATTATCCTAAAGTGGAATAAGTAGAAATATAAAGAGAAACTTTAAGACTTTTAAGAAACGATTTTAAGACTGTCCACCACCTCCAAGTTTTATTCTCCTCATCTCGTACCGGTGAGAATTTACAACTACTTCACTTCACTAATTCAACTGTCACCGGTTGCTCATGGTTAGTTAGTTCTGCCGTCTGTGTGACGGATATATATTAGCGGAAATATACTGTATAAGAAACGAATCATAATATCATAATCTGTTGATAATGAACCAATCTGTTGGTGTTGGTGGAACTGTTGTATACAAGCAATATCACACTCCAGGTCTTACTGTGCTGCCGGATATACAGTACTGTAGCATGGCTGTGGGTGTGATAACTTTTAATTAAGCATCGAGTTATCATGCTTAATTCTTGTTTGAAAGATGGTTAGGCAGTGTAGGAGCGCTGCACTTCATTGGGTAGGAAATGCACATCAGATAAAACACAGCACAGCAAACAAATAAAAAAAGGGGTCTGGCGACGCCCATGGATGTGGAGAAAAGAAAAGCTAATGCGCTTACTAAAACACAGTAAGTACACTTTCAGAGTTTAATTTCAAACAAGACGGATGGAGTTGACTTAAACTGTGATGAAGTTCCATTCTATCTGCACTTTTACTGAGTCGGTCTCGAGTTTCGTATGTTAGCAGTGATTCATTATGTTATACGCAGAGGTGTTTAAGCCTTAGGGAATAAAAAGTAAACGCCACAGCAATGACTCACAGAGCAGCTACGATTAACGCTAGCTTTACTTCATGTCCTGTGTACCGAGTTGTTATGTTTTAGTGCAAAGTTTAAAAAAAACTGTTATAAATCTGTGCTGGTGAAGTTTTACCTCTCCACATGTACAGTATGAACACGGATAAACCCTGAATCTAAAGCCTTCGCTCTCTGAGAGCTCTTCAGCTGAAAATAAAACAAGAGAGTAATCCAATACGCGGTGACAGCAGAACTATGAGCACACACCTGATTGAACTTTGATTGGATCGTGAAAAGGGCAGCCAGAGGTGTTATATGAAGCTGAAATTGCTAATCCCTCCTGAAGAAAAGTTTGTCACACTTCAAATATACCGTTCTGTTTCGAGTGTATCCGAGTCTGCGCGGGTCGCGCCGAGTAAATATCCGACGGTACAGATGTTCGACCTTCTGCGGAAGACGCGCGGCTCGAAAACGGATCGAAAATTCTCATCGCACGAGATGGGGCGAGTAGTTAGAGCGGCCTGTGGCTCTTTTTTTTTTTTTTCTCTTCAGGATTTACTGAAGTTTAATCTCTACCGAGGTGCTCGGATTTAAACAAGGACATGTTTTTTTTTCCCCTCCAAACATTGATTACAGTGGTGTAAATGTGAGGCACAAGCAAGATACGTAAGAAAATGTGTGTGTGTGTGTAAGATAAGAATTACACACCGACTTAATAAATGACTGCTCAGGACCTATTTCATAACTGAGGATTAAGCTTAGCGGTCTAATGATTGCAGACACACACACACAAACATGGTGCATACACTGCACAAAAATCATCCTGAAGTTATTAGACAGGATGCAGTTCTCATTTCCCATGCAGCATGTCACTCATCCGCTCTTACCCTCCATCTCCCATGCTCTCTAGCTTATTGTCTTCCTCCGCCTTGCTCTTTCTCTCACACACATTTCTGTTTTTTTTCCCCCTGTGACTATCTCTCTTTCTCTGTCCTGTCCTTTCTCTCTTTCTATTTCTCTCCGGCAGCAATCGAATCAATCAAATTCAATTTCGCTGCCCTTGATGTATACGTCATATATACAGTGAAGTGGAACATTATGGCTTCGCTTCAGCATTGATGCAAAACTGAGGAGCTGACTGTTCAAATTATAATCATGTTCATTATAGAAAGTGTACAGAATAGTTAAGATAATACCTACAGTAGAGGGGCAAAAAAAAAACATTCCTGTGTGGTAGAGTAGACCTGAGGGCTTAGAAAGTTACAATGAACGAGACAGACACGAGAGGGTGAATGTTCAAGGGTGAATCACAAATTACTCTGGCTGTAGAATTTATTTAAATTAACTTTCAGAAAAGACAAATAAAATTTTTTTTTGACATAATCTCCTTGCTTTTCATTACACTTTGTCCATCTGTCAAACACGCTTTCTTTTTCCTTCATTTAAAATATTTTAGGCTGAGCTGCGAGGTACGAATGCGCCACTGTCTTCATTTCTTCATCAGAAGTGAATCTTCATCCTTTCAGGGGACCAAACAGGTGAAGGTCTTATGGAGCGAGATCAGGGACTATAGGGACGACGTGTGCAGAGTGTCGACAGTGCGGGCAGAAGTGTGCGGACGTGCATCGTCATGCGAGATCACGACGCCCTTAGGTATCGGTCCTCTGCATTTAATCCGAAGTTCAGGCTTCAGCTCTTTAATAAGCGTCTCACTGTAACGAGCGCTGTTGATTGGTGAACCTTTTTCCTGTTGGTGTTCCAATACTTCTGGCCCCCCGAGAATCCCTGAAAAATGTATGCGCTGACTTTTCAGCTTATGGTTGACTTTTGAACGTTTTCTCCGTCGGTGATTTTCTCCGTTCCGCACTCCACGTTTACTCTCAGGCTCGTAGTGATGAATCCGTGTCTCGTCACCAGTAACGATTCTCCTTAAGAGAACTTATTAGCGTATTGGACCAAACCTCCTCTGGTCCAGCTGGGTGAAGATTATGTCAGATTGTTTTGATTGGTTTTGTGAATGAGCAAATATTTTCCTAATCCCGCACAGGGCGCTACGACCCCCCGCTCATCCTGGAGGCGATACAGCTGCTGAAGCTGGCGGAGATTTGCTCTTTTTGTTCGGCGCAGAAATTAATCGAGCTTCCTTTGGTGAGGCAGGAACGTCCGAGGGAGGAAGGTCCCCTGTGATGTGCACATCAAGGAACGGGGAGCTCTTGACTGCCTTTAATGTGCGGTGTAAAGACAGACATCGCTACAGGCCCTGCTCAAGTCAATGACCGTCTTATGTGTTGTGTCTACATTAAGAAACGGCTTGTTGTTTCTCCACCTCCTCTCTGCATGACTGCAACGCCGAACCCGGGCTGTCTTTGGCGGTCACGAGGCAGCACTGCTCTCGAGGAATAAAGTCGCAACCATGGATTTATCCTTATTGTAGACTCTCGGCTCTTTTATTCACAAAGTCAAGGATCCGGTTATTCAGGAAGGTTTTTTTTTCTTTAATAACCTGTCACATGAGTTGAATAGCAGGAATCTATGGGAGCTAGTGAGAACACATACAGTACCTGGCTCTAGAGAGAACATAACAACTTGCTTCATTAACAAACAACTGAACATATTACATGGCCCGCAGGTTATACATACGTGCATGTCCAAGTCGCTAACGCTGCAAGCGTCTTAACTCAGACTTACATTCATGGCATTTTAGCAGATGCCCGTATCCAGGGCTACTGACATTTATCTCACTTACAAAAATAAGCGGTTAAGGGATTTGCTCAAGTGCTGGGGTTAAACTCATGACCTTCTGACCAGAATTCCAACATCTTAATCGCTTAACCACTGAGCTGTCACTGCCTTTCATTTAGGAACAGTGCTGTTACTGTTTATTACTCTTTCTGGTCATTATTATTAATTTATATTTTTGGTTGGTAAAAATATCTGCCTTTATCGGAGTCGTAACATATTTTGCCACGTTTTCTTTCCAAGCAGATGGAGATGAAGATGGAGGTTTGAGTAAAAAGACCCACAGAAGAACCTGCTAACACACAACTTTAACAGACCTTAAATTTCTCCAACCAGGGTTTCTCAGTCACATAATGTAATTGCACCGATGGCATTGTGTAAAGAGTTATTGTTATGAACGTGCACTAGATAGAAGATGGATTTGTCTACTGGTACTGCACTTTTAACCCTTTATCGTCTTCAGTAAAAAAAAAAAAAAATCAATGAAGAATGTTTTCTTTGTGGGAATAATAACAAACAAAGTGTATTCTTTTGAAGACCTCTTCCAAATGGGTGAGATGTTGCTTCATGGCAAAAGTAGGAATACATATACAAATCTATACATATAATAAAACTGTAAAGTTGGCATGTCTGTACATTGAAGATATTTGCGGGGGTGGGGGGGGGGTATGATCATTAGTTCATCTCAAAATTCAACAGATGTTAGCTGTACATTTTTTTATATGCGCTTATGAGTGTGTGATTGAAATCAACCGAATAAACGTGATATCACACATTCATTCCGCGCACCTCACGGTAACACGTGAAAATTTTAGTTAATTCCAAAATTCAATAAAGGAAATAATTTTTTTAAAAACGTACTTATGACTTCAAAGTTCAAAAGTCGTGGGCACATCAAGTACAAAAAAAATAAATAAATAAAAGTAAACAAATAAGTGTCACATAAAATACTATTAGTTTGTGGTCACCAATGTTTTTGGGCATCAGATCTATTTTATTTCGCATACTATCCTACAAAGCAACTGAAAAGGCAAACTGTATTATTTAAAGGTACAGCATCATCTAGTGTCATTTGTAGCATAGCATACCTCAACCGATTGGTGGAGATGGCTCGATCAGGTTCGACACATTTGTCAATGAGGTATAGCATCTTGAAACAAGTTCTACCAAAAACGTTGAGCAGAAGGTTAAATAGTTAGTAGTTTTTTGGCCCTGGTATACTAATTTTCCAGGCACTAGACAGGACATAGTCACCATCCTCAGCACTGAAATGACTATGAATGATGATAATGTGTGGTCTTGACGTAAAGAAGGCTGATGTGCTAAAGATCTGAGGTATACACCTACTGAGGTAGTCAGGGACTGTCTGCATGACTCTCTGAAGCAGCAGCCTTCCTGAACGTATTCCTCTGCCGGAATGTAATCGAAAAAATATCCTGCGCTCGGGGGCTGAGATGATAAGTTTATCGCTAATCCAAGCACGCCGCCTCCGGGGACGAGACCCTGAGGTGTGAGGTGTTCCTGAGGAAGTGAGTGACAGCGATCAGAGCAGACTGAAGGGGCTGTGCTCAGAGACACAAAAAAACGAAAGCTCAATATTTCCCCATGGAAAACCAGAGGCTGTTTTTTTTTTTTCCCTCTCCCTCCGGATACAGACACATCAAACGTCACAGGAGAGAAGGCGAGGGGAGGCCTCGGAAAACGCTTCAAAATTACCACCATTACTGACGAGGAGGCAGACACGCGATGGGGAAATTGCTTCTCCTACAGATTACGACTATAGAATATGCTGTTTCACTTGGGTGTTCATCTGACACACAAGATGGAAAAACATCCGAATCAAAGTAAAAGAGTCAGAGAGAGAGAGAGAGAGAAAAGCGGATGTGTAAATGGAACGATGATATCTTGTTGTGGATTTCTTGTCTCAAGTCAAATGTTCTCACTCATCACGATCCAGTTCACAGTGTTGTGATTTTGAATTGGGCTTTATGCAAACAGATTGTAAATGAGAATTTATCTGGATATAAATGTATGATGGCGGTTAGATGTGTGTGTGAGTTGTTTGGAAAGTTGAAGGGAAGTGAGAAAGCCCTGGAGTCTCGAAGAGGCTCACTGAGGAGAAAGGGAGATTGTGATTATGGAGTCAGAACAACCCCGCTGTGTAAAATCAGCCTTTAAAATGTCATTCCTGTCACTTGACATGTTTGAAACGCTTTCACTGTTCTTTTTTTTTTTTTTTTTTTCCCCCTACAGCAGAGCCTCGGAATGAGTTGCATGATTGCATATAATCTGACAGTGTGCAACTACTTTAATGAGTTTTATCATTAACTGGAATAAAAAACAACAACAAGAAGAAAACTCTAAACTAAATTGTAGTTTAAATGATGGGTAATTATGTAAGCGTTAAAGAAGCACAATAAAGGCTTATACGACGCTCCTGAAACCGCGCTGATTGCCAATTTGCAGAACGATTGTTTTTTAATATGATGTGTCACAACCTGCAGTCACCACACGCACACACACACACACATGCACAATTCAGAACAGGCAAATAACACGTTGACAATCTAAACGGATATTAAAAAGGCGTGTGGAAAATGTATACGATTTGAAGCTATCCTTAAGCCACGCCCACTTCCAGTTTAAATCCTACTGCGCATATACATATATACATAGGGATATATAAAGGATTAAACAAATATAGATCGTGGCACTGCTGAGATTATACTGTATTCAGTGAATGCCAGTGGTGTAACGCAACAGACTGATGGCACACACACTTTTTTTTTTACTCCTCTCACTGCTGCCCCGATCCCCCTGCTGTCTGTCATGGTGCACGCGAGCAATCGCACTCGTTCCACTCAATTCCTCTGTGAAATTGGATCTGATCCAGACATCATTGTGGAGCTCATGATGGATGAAACAGACTAATACATAGGTAAAATAAGTAGCATCGTGCACAGCAGGGGTGAGGATTAAAGCAGAGAGTCAGAGAGAGAGAGAGAGAGAGAGAGACAGAGCACATAAGACTGCAGGAAATAAGTGCGAGACGTTCTACCTCTAACAGCTTCAATTTAGAGGGAAAATAAAGAGTTAAAGGAGGTTAATTAAGAGATGTAAGAAAATAAAGAAGAGGCAGGATTGCTTTAAGACGACTGAATGTGCTGAGTTGTGAGGATTATTGATTCATTCTGGAGGGTTACAGCATTGTGAAGAGTCTACTGTTTAATTAATCCTAATCCTCACAAACACACACACACACACCCTACTGTTCAACTAATCCTAATCCTCACACACACACACACACACACACACACACACACACACACACACTACTGTGTAGCTAATCCTAATACTCACTCACAC
>JAQQZT010000039.1:3783012-3804294 GCA_030068275.1 Clarias platycephalus | reverse complement strand
GGGTGTGTGTGTGTGTGTGTGTGTGTGTGTGTGTGTGTGTGTGTGTGTGTGTGTGTGTGTGTGAGAGAAAGGTGACGGCTCAGTTTCATTCCTTTCTCCGGTGTTAGTTGCCACATTTGATCATCGCCTCTCTCTTTCTCTCTCAGTGAATGGCGAATGTAATGGCCGCCGCAGCCATCGGCAGACAGAAAGCACGACGAGACACAACATTTAGACCCTGACAGCTTTACTCTCCCTTTCACAAGCAATCTGCAAGAAGAGAAAGAAGAGGAGGAGGAGGGGTGGAGGAACACGTAGAGCAGTCAGAAAAAAAAAGAAAAGAAAAGAAAAATCTCTAGGAACAACACTCATAGTAAACACCGTCCCAGCTTTTACTTTTCAGCATGAAAGCAGGCAGGATGAAGAAGCTGGATGAACCTGCCAGCTCAGCACAAACGGGTGAACTTCCTTTACCATCCTCCGACGCCATGACAGACTATTAGACCATAACTCATAACTGCAATCTCGCTAATATATACGCGTACTGTATGAGGGTCTGCAGTACTTTCAGGTTCGCTTCAACACAACCTGCTTTAAAAAAGACGATCATATCGATTCACTGCGAGTTGTTTTCCTGAAGAATTGCTTGCTGAACTTGCGCCAGCTTTAAATTTCCGCTCAACACAAACAGAATATGGATCCCGTGACCTCGGCTTCCTGTTGCAGACTGAAACACAGATTAGCCTCCCGCTGCAGGTTTTCACGACTAGCAGCCTCATATTTATCACACACAAACACACACACACACACTGATACAGAGTAATAGCATCATGGGAGCTGTTTCCCTCTTTTGCTTGACACATGTTATACAACACTTCAGCTATTAGCTGCTTTAGCATGCACAAGAAAACAACACTACCCAGAATGCTAACTAGTTAGCTCTAGTGTTGGTTCGGTTTTATTTTTTATCTATGATCTTCGCACATTATCCATAAAGCAAGGTGTCGAGCTGTCACATCCACCTTACACACTTAAATATGTGCCAGATTCTGTTTCCTGCCTCACGCGCGGGCTCTAGCCGCATCGGTTATGGATGTTTTAATCGCATTATTATTCCACGTTGCGTAATGAGTGGATGTGTCGTGAAAGATGTGATACACGGAGTAAAGAAAGAGAAGACCTTCAGCAGGTCACGGGAAACACACACCCTGAGAAGTGAAGTTAAAGTCAGCGGTCCTGTTAGACGAGATAAGGATTAGGCCTGTTGGCACTCGATGGAGATTTCAGATGATATCAGGAATATTTTATCTCAATGAGATGAGAAAATCCTCCAATGAACTAAAAGCAGGAAGAAAAGAAAAAAAAAAAAATCAATAGACCATCAGAGCAGAGCGAGACAACACATTCTTATTCTTATAACTCCTGCCCGGGAGTATTGGTAGGAACCACACACACACACACACACACATAGTATACGGAGACAGATACAATTACCAGATATAAAAGCGAAGCCTATAAATAATTCTGTTTGCAATATAAAATCACAGTGATTCATTACAAAACCCTGCAAAAAGCGCCTGGTTCATCGCGTTACTTATTGTAAACTGCCACATTTACAAATAATCTGGAAATTGATTCCATATATTTATTTATTTTTCAGCACCTCAGCGTCAATATAAATATAAACTTCACCTCTATTCCTCAGGGTATGTAGGACGAAATTAACGATCGATGCGCCGCTAGATTTAGTGAACTTTATTTATTTTATTTTTTTTGTATGATGGTGTATACAGTATATATTTAAAACAAAAATAAAAAGAATCAAACATTATTTCTCAGTAAATGATTTCAGAGCTCTTGTGGTACCCTGAAGCATGCTGGGACATTTTGTCTAGGTTTTTTTTTTGTTTTTTTTTTGGGAGAGGCAGGGTCTAACGCGGCAACAGAAATCGCAGCATGAACCCTTTTCCAATCCGTAAACGCGCGGCTCAGAAACACCGTGCGTTCGTCGGCCGCTTCGAGCTCGTTTAGTTAAAGTGCAGAAAAACAGAATGAATGTTCTGATGGTGGGGTTTTTAAAAATGGAGCCACGCTGATCTAAAGCGCATTACCAATCAGGCCTGTGTGTGTGGACCTCAAACTAGGGCTGAATAGAAAGAACACATACACACACACACACACACACACACACACACGATCCATGAAAAGAGGTTTAATAACGTGGGTTATGCTTGCGGCCGGGGTTAACCTCGGTTCTGCGAGTGCCGAGACAAAAAACGCTGACAGAAAGACTTCAGTGCTGTGCTCCAAACGGTGTACCATGCTCTTAGCAGTATGCCTAAATAGTAATGGCATATTATTTAGTGTGGCAGTGTATAATTTACTCTGTACTGTTACCAAGTAAAAGGAAGAAAAAATAAAAACTCTCGTTTCCTTTATTACCAATCTCAGAATGTTACTTCTGCGTGCTCATGTCCATCTGCTTTGGACCTGTGTTTACATCTCAACAACAGAACTTACACATTTTTATTACCTGATACATTTACAATTACCAGAGCCTGGTCTGCTTTTCATTATACAATTGTTTTTTCTCCAGCTTGTTAAAAATGTCAGGCACGAGTAAACAATGTTTAAGAATGCGATCATGAGTTGCTAAAGTTGCTGGCTAAAGTTACAAATTCCTGCGAGATATCATTTACCTGCACTAGCTTTACCTTAGAGCCTCTTGCATAGGCTGTTGATGTTTTTGGCATTGTGATTTCGTTTCAAGAGTAGGAAAGTTTACTGTCTGATGTTGATCGCCTCAAGCTGCTGTATTTCTTACAGGTGTTGATGTAATAAAAACTGCTAACATTTTTTTTTACAAACAGTAGAAACCTATATAACTACTTGTTGATTGTTTAAATGCTAAAATTGTTTAAATTCTGTGATGTATAAAATACTGTGTAAGAGTCTTGAATCCCTCATTTCTTCAAATTAAATGTAGATTAAATTAAAGAAAGGGGAACAAATGTTACATTCCTGTGACAGGCTGCAAACTGCCTAAAGAAATGTTTCCAAAAGATTGCTTGTTTATGTAAAAACCTCAGCAGCGACCTCATTTCCCCTCTCGTCTGTTTCAACGACTCAGCATTCAGTATCAGCAGTAAACCGGTCACCAGCCTCGGCATCTGTATTCATCTCCACCTGTTTCTCACTGGTTCGTTAGTTTGTTTTTTTATGCTTGAGTGAGAATTCCTCTGAAACTGCTCAGGTACTGGACTGAAAATGAGAGTCAAAACATGTCTTTTAGGAAACCTGGAGAACTATTCCTCAAGACTACATTAAAAATACAAGAAAGTTTGGCTCTTTGGAAGCAAAATATAAAGAAATAAGGGGTGACTGAAGATTTCTGCACATTTTCAAATTTTTCCTTTGTAAATCCTAATGTAAATTTCTGTACATTTTATTCTTATTTTGTGTAGATTTTATTTAACGTTATGTTTTATTTTCAGCTGTGTTTAGTTGTGTGTCTTGAATAAAATAAAAAATTTGAATAAAAAAAAATATATCACGTCTCGTACAAAGCGATAACATTTTTGCATATCTTCTTCTCAATACTTCATACCTGTAGGTGGTGTATTTAGTAAATTAACATTTCAAAAAGCGAGAAAGAAGCACTAAGCTAAAAACAAAAACAGCAACAACAAAAAAAAACATATTCTGCAAACACATTGAGGAAAATGCAAGCGGTTCTGAAAAAGTTGTGGTTTTCAAGGCATTCTGTAAACTGTCGATCATTTCACCCTCTAAAAAAAAAATTATAATAAATTCCTAAATTGATTTAATCACACAGGTCTGCATTACACCAGATAACTTTGGCAGAAGATGATAAACATTGAGCAAGGGGAAAAAGTCCCAGATTCTTTTTATTCTTTCCCGTATCTTTCCGCTGATTGGCTGCTGGTTCCTGCCTGTCACCATGTAGTCAGACGTCTTTTGTGTCTAAATTTAAATCTAAGCTGGTGTATAGATACACGTATAAATACACATATTTCCAGATAATGGAAGCCTGACACCCGGACTTCAGGAACACAATATTACAAAGGGAATTGCTTTGCCTTTTCAATGTGTATTATTATTTTTCTTTTAGAAAAGTTCCATTTGCTGATCGAGACGAGGTCGAGGTCATCCCGCACCACAATCAAATGATGTGCAAGATCGTGTTTATGCTACCCTACAATTAAATACAGATATTTTCATTTCCCAGATCTCCAATCACATCCTCTCAGCTGTATGGTATAAACAGAGTGTATTTAATTATATGTCTCTCTCTAATAAAGTGTGAACACACTGAGGAGTGAGTTTAAGCTTTTAATTCGTTTAAATCCCGCTTGAGTTTGGATGTGGTGCCTTTTTTCCGAAGCCGAATTACACGGCACCTCTTCTCCGCCGTTCCCCTCCTCCGCCCCGGCGCTCTTTAATATGCTGCTGGAATTGGCCGAGGCACGACGCGTCTGAGTCACAAAGCGGCATTAACCTTCCTCGCCCCCTTACACGCTAAGGGAAGGAAATTCATTCACCTGTAGCCGGAGCTGTAGAAAGGCACATTAGAGTCATTGGACTACTAGTCTGAAGCACAGTTTTTATCTGGTAGCTGTATTGAAAATGTAAAGGCTAGAAAGAAAAGAAAAGAATAGAATGAAAGGGGGGAAAAAAGGAGAGAAAAAAAATGTCTGGGTCACTCTTTGGGTCGTTGAAATGTTAAGGCAGATTAATATGAAATTGCTGGAGGGCATAAAGGGCAAACTTATAAGAAGAAAGAAATAAAAAAGATTTTCTCATAACAGCAGCAATATTCAGGCTATTTTAGTATTAATGCACATTTAGAATGAATTCATTCAGTACCTCACCCCACAGAGTTTAATACATTCATGCTATATTCTAATAGATCATACTGTATATTGTCAGTAGCGTTTGGCATTGAGCTGAAATGAACCTGTCGAAGGTGTGTGAATAAATCATGAGGAGTCTAAAACTCGGTGCAAAAGTGTGCATGAGTGAGTGAGAGAAAGTGAGTGAGAAAGAAAGAGAGAGAGAGAGAGAGAGAGAGAGAGAGAGAGAGAGCAGGAGAGTCATTGCCCCTGTCAGTCCGCTTCCTTTCCCCTTAAGATGTCCCCGCTGTCCGGAAACACCTGCTCGACTCAACATTTATTATTCAGAGATGCACCGAAGGGACCCTACTGCGCAATATAAGAAAATTCTACATGACATGGAGCTCACACACCTGTCAGTGACAACAAGAAACATTAGCATGTGCAAACAGACAGATGGATTCTAGTCTTCGGCACAATGTGGTGTGGATGTGCGAGCAGGAAGCTGTTCGACATGTTGTGAGCATCTGTGTTCGTTTGGGACTTCTTGTTGCTTGGGTGAAGCCACATGGCAATTAAGCAGAATGTTGGAATAGAGTGCCAGAGACATGGAGAGCAGTTAAACAAACCGCTCGCTCCTCTACTTTAAAGTGGACGGCCGAGCATCCGAGTTGTGCCAGGAGTGGAGCCCTTGGCCCTGAACTCGTGCTCCGAGGGCGGTGGGGAAATTGCGATGGAGGACCCTTTCAATATGTGCACTTGCAGTTCCATGAGTAGACCAACATGCTGCTGTTGCTGGCCGTGGCCCAAATGCGTAACCGAAACCTGGCAGGATGCTCTACAAACACTGTGGTCTATCCTTAATGCTTTGGTGAAGAAGCCAGAGGAATCTCTTTCTACGACGTGACTACGAACCATTTTGAAATAAGACGTGATTCAGAAGATTTTTGAAAAGTTAAAAAGGCAGGATTCAGATGGCTGTGCAAGAACAATATTAGGTAATTAAAGGACTTTGTGTAGACACACCCGCCTTTTTGTCCACGGGGCACAGCTGGGACAAATGTCTTGATACTTCCAGATGAGGTGTGCCCAAGCTGATTCATTCTAAGCATCACAAAGGATGCACTAATATCCTAGACTCACCATCCGTATTCGTCGTGTTGAAAATTGCCGAGTCATATCAATAGCACTGGTACACAATGGCCGATATGAGGCTGTGAGGAGTGTGCGAAGGTTGTCAGCCTGTAGTCAATATGTAGTATTGACGAATGTTGAGGTCTCTGGGGGGGGTTGATAGCGGTACAGTCCTCCTTTGGGGGCGACAGACCTTTAGTCACCTCATGGATATATGTCATCCTTCATATATATGTCTTAATCCATGTAGAAAGGAGATAGAAATGCTTGCAAGGACTGGATTCAACACAGGAATGAAAGATAGACGGATAAATCCACTAAGGAGTTTCCCACTTCATGATGGCTATGAAGGGCCAGGTACTGTATGTGTGGTTGCTATTTGTGTTAGACTTTCTGCCCCATCACATCTAAACAAGACGGAACAGGAAAATAAAATAAAACTCTCTTCTTACAAACTCTGACAGATGGCAGTATGAGAAGTCTCAGAACCGTAAGGTTTTATCAAGCAGTTCTCCAAGGGTCTTTTTTTGTTTTTTTTTGTATAGTGCTGTAATGAGCTTGATACTCATAAGAAATCTCTGCTTTTTCCATCTATTAAAATGCAGAACTTCAAAAGAAGCAGACAACAGCCGACAATAAGCATCCCAAGATCAATGCGAGAAATGCGCTTCATTTTTCTCAGCCCGTGTGCTGAGAATGCGTCAGGAATAATAAGAAGGTTGTTGGGAGCACGCTCGCATTCTCCTGCATTCCATCTCCATTAAATCTTCCCGGGCAGATCCGATATCAGTAACTAACGTGTGTAAGAAGCATTTTAATTGACACTTGACAAAATTGTTGCTTTCCAATGTCCGTCCAGTTCAATCGAATCTATTACCCAGTTGTCAGGAAATCACTGAATCAAATATTGAACTAATCTATGTTTCTGCACTGAAATAAGGTCATGTGCCTAGTGGGGTGGCATTTGGGATGACAATGCAATGACATTTATCTTCACTGTTTCCTCTAGTTCTGTACACTGAAGCTTCCAGAATTACATTTTTGAACTTTGGCTCTAGAAAGCTTAAGCAAATAAAGCACTAAAACTAAAGTTGGAGCACAAGTGTGGGTTTTGCATACTGATAAGTGATACAAATTAAAGCCATTAAGGATAAAATATTGATGGTGATCTCCTTATTCCTCTGCACACAAGAACCGGAGCAAACATAAACCGTTTGCACGTTATGATGTGCACTAATTCCTAATGTTCCTTTGTGCATGCGGCAGAATTAATGTAAAAGAAATCATCAGATAAGAGGTCTCCTGGCGTCTTTGCCTGTGGTAATAATGCACTACTAATGGATTTTAGTTTTTGGATTTTAGTTTTAACTATAAAACCTTATTCGTGGAGCTTTTAAGCACATTATCCTGAATGAGACGAGTTTTTTTTCCGCTGCATCTTTGAGGTCAGTGGCAGAGCAGCAAGCGGGTCAACATGCGGGGTCATCTAAACATTAAATAGTTTCAACTTTGGTGAGATGCCCTTGGTGAGGGCAGCGGAGGAAAAAAAAGCATGTCAGCTCTGGGTAAGCGGTTCGCACTGAAAAATGAGTACATTATAATGTATGATGATTAAAATTCTCCACAACTTGAGAATAGTCATGCTGATTTTGTTGTTAAAAATCATTTTAAATAAGGATTGGGGGTGCCAATAATTTTGCAGGAAAATAGTTTCCCAGAATTTTTTTTTTTTAACAACTTAATAGAATGTAATATTAATGGTGGGAAAAGTGTTTTATTAGTACTATGTTTAAGCTTAAAATATCACTAATTACATGCACAATTAATTAAATACGTTTATCTCTGCTCATTTTTAAAAAGGTGCCAATAATTTCAGTGATAAACGCTTTTCTTTACTGCTTTAAAAACACATCTTTCCATCTAAAACTAGACCCAGACAACACTCTTAAAGCTTCCAGCACATGTACTGTTGCATACAAAAAAAAAAAAAAAAAAGTGAAAAAATATCAGAGTGTAAATAATTATGATGCACAAGCTGACTAATCTCCATATGGTCTGATTAAGTGGCAATATTTTCAGATTAGAGTTATAACCAAACGCATCTGGTTATACCGTGACAAGTGACGGCGGCCAAAAAACGGCTTCATCTGGTGCGAATCCAAATAATAACAGTAAAAAAACAAACGTCGAGGTTTATGAATGGTGTGTGAGCGTGTGTTCGTGTGTAGTTTGCTCTCTTTCATAAAGCCTCTTTTGTACAGACATTCCCAAGGACCATAATACTCTGCAAAACAAACATTACAATGTTTTGTGTCATATATATATATTTTTTTAAAAGGTTCAGGTGCATGAGATGTTCCTGTTTCGTGGCAAAACATCAATTTAGCTCATATTAGCATGCAACATGCATTCAAGAGCCTCTTACTCACACAGATTAACCAACATGGAGGAAGGCATCAAAGGCCATTACTCAAAGCCAGAAGCTCGTCTATTAATGAGAGCCATCTATCAACTCGTGGTGTTTACCTCGGCACCAGCCCTCCCGTTTCTGTGTGCAATAGATTTATGGCTGCTTTAGACAAACTTACACTAAACTCACAAAGCCCTTCTCATATCAGATCGAGACGCTGAGGAAGAATATGCACCCTCAACTGGGTCAAGACAAACGACTCACGGAGGTTTTTAAAACCGAAAAGACCAGGAATTTTGTTCCTGTAAAGCCACAAATAATACAGATTTTATTTAATAATTCCTTCCTTCCTTCCTTTTTTTTTTTTTTTTTTTTTTTTTTAAACAAACCTGTTTGCTGCACAGGTGGTGGCACAGTGGCGTAGTGGTTTTAGCGCTGTGGCCTTACACTTCTAGAATTAAGATTTCGATTCCCGCTTTGGGTCTGTGCGTGTGGAGGTTGCTTGATGTTCCCAAATTGCGTAGTATGTGCGTGTGTGCCATGTGATGGATTGGCTCCATGTCCCTGTCCCTGTACCCCCGTGAAACACTGTACAGGATGAGCAGTATGAATAAACAAACCTGAGTAATATGGACTGGTGCAGAAGGAGATTGGTCTTTAGGATTACATAAAGCAGCACTGAACAAAATTCACCAGAGCTAAATACAATGAATGTCCTTCAACACAAACATTTATTTATGAAGTACTAGGCCCCAGGAGATTGAATGCTAGTCCTCGGTTCTTTGAAGCCCTCTTGTATACAGTATAAGCGAAAGACTCAGCAACGCAACAAAAGAGAGATACAAACGTTGCACTTTGGGTTTGATTAGAAAAAATTAAACATTATCTAAAACTTTGAACATAATTAAATCTCCTTATTAAAAAATGGAAAGAATATGGCACGCCATGCCTCTGCCTAGAAGAAGCCAATTTTCGATGACCTGGTAAAGCGGGAATTAGTCAGGCATGGACTTAAGAGGCCAAGGGTAACGTTGAAGGACCTGGAGAGATCAGATGGGAGAATCTGTTCACAAAACTATCTTAGCCTGGCTACTCGTAAAAACTCTTTTTTTTCCCTTCTCAATAATGGAAGAGTGCCGAGAAGAGAAAACAAGCCTGTTTGCCAGAAGGCCTGTTGGATTTAAAATGTAGCTTTTTGGCCTTGGCATGAAGCACTATGTTTGGCAGAGTCCCAACACCGCTCATTACCCTGAGATCACCATCCCTACAGGGAAGCATGTTGGTGGTAGCATCATGTGGTGGGAATGCTGCTGATCAGCAGGGAGTGAGAAACTGGTCAGGGTTAAGGGCAAGACAGATGGAGCCAAATACAGTTCAATCCTAAATGAAAACCTGGGCCAGTCTGCAAGAGACTCAAGTCTGTGGCAGAAGTTCACCTTCCAGCAGAATAACGAGGCTAAAAATACCACCTGACTGGAGCGAGTTAGGACCAAGGCGCCGGATGTGTGAGAATGGCCCAATCAAAGCTCAGACCTCAATACAAGTAAAAAAAAAAAAAAAATCTGCGGCATGCCAAGAAAATTACTGTTCACCAACTCTCTCCATTCAGTCTGACAGGGTTAGAGCAACACTGCCAAGAAGAATGGGGAAAACATATCAGGATGCAGATGAGCAAAACATAACCTTGAAGAACATGCAGGTGTAACTGCAGCCAAAGCTGCTGAATTTGTCCTGTTTTTTGTTTGATTAATGTTTTACCATGGCATAAACATTAATCAGTCAAATATTAGACGTATTGTGTGGATGAAATAATTAAAATACCAATGAAAATATACATATTTCTAGGAATTGTGCATTCTTTTCTCCAATTCACTGGTTTGTATAAACAGTATTTCTTTTTTCTCATTATACAAACTGCATTGTGTCCCGGATGTGCTAGCCAAAAAGGCTGAGGGAATTCAGAAAGAGCAAATGTCTGGCCAAAAGGGAACTTTGAGCTATAATGTATGATTGTGCCTTGGAGAAAAGACACAGAAAAGGCCAAGTGATGTTGGTTTATAAACTGGGTATACACTTAAAATATGAAGGTCTAAGTAAAATAAAATTAAATAAAAATGCCTCATGGACTAAAAAAAGAAGCAGTTTGACTTTATTATTTGCACAGAAACTTTATCAATTTTAGCAATAATTATATACAGGTGTTCTTTATATGTAAAGTTCCCTTGTGTGTCTAATAAAAAAAATAATAATAAAAAAGAATCGAACAGATATTTGATTTAAATGAGTGCAATTATTTAATTTGCTGCAAAATCATTACTAGTTACCAAGATAAGTGAAAAGAAGACAAATTAAACCTGTCCTCCGCCTGGATTAATAATGTTAAGAAACACCTTCCCTGTGCAGTGAATCAATGCTCTGAATACTACTTTGGAACCATAAATCAAACGCTCTATCACTGGGAGATGAAGGCTACGAAATATTGCTTATAGCACAGGGATGCGCAGACAAATAAAGTAAGTCTAACAGAATTTAGAGCAAAGAGATCAGCATATTGTGATGGCGGGCCTAGAGCCAGCGCGTCTAACTGTCTACATGCCCCTACAGTAGCTCGACTGGGAAACAGCAACCAATCAGCATGTTCAGCACCATGGCCAGCTCCGCCGCACACACCTGAAGGGACTGGGAGCACAAACTCATCGAATTTTGATCCACTATCCCGCTGTCATCAGCTGCCTATAAAAGCACAGCTGAAGTGAGAAGCTTGTCCTGGGTGTCAAGCTCATGATCTCCCATTTCTTCTCTCAAGAAACTCCCCTCCATGGTAGGTACACCATCAAGAAGGGGCTGCCGCCATTCCCTTTCCCTCGCCTTCGGGCTCTGCCTAATCGACCTGCTCTGGCCATCAGCGAAGGTCCAGAAACTGTAACCTCTGCACAACAATATATATTAAACTTATAAGCTCTTGGACACGTCTTCTAGGTTGGTACAATAATATCCAGGTAGAAAGTGCATATAATTACAACTAATCATACATAGACATCTGCAGGAAGAATATCAGAAAATGCTCTCTAAGGAAATTATTAGAGAAGTTGGCTGTGACTTAAACATCGCTGCAAGACGACCTGAAAGCAGCAGGAACAACAATAACCGCCGCTCACACAGAAGTCATCCGATTTAGGGAAAAAAAAAAAAAAAAAAAAGTCAGAAGAGTGGGCAGGCCTTGCTTGCGTGGCTTGGACAGTCTGACAAGTTTCAGTGAAAATCTATAGAGGCTTTTGAAATTGCGAGTCCATCAGAGGGACGCTTGTAACTTTGGCAGGAACTGAAGATTTCCTAGAAAATCCTTATAGAAGGAGTCAAAGTTGAATCGCACTGACGTAAAAACCTAATTAGTAATTAAGTAACTCATTTTTAATTATTTGAACCCTTGCTGCAACTAACAGTTAGTGTAATTAGCGATTGTTAGAACACCTGTGACTCAAGGGGGTGAGATACTGTAATTAAACGTCCCAGTGCTGTTATGCTCTATATCGCCATTCGTGGAAAAGGTTTATGTTCTATGAAAATTGAGTTTAATGTCATGAAATTCTAATATAATAATATCATGAATGCTTCAAGTCCATATAACATATTACAAATTAATAGAAAATTTAATATTGTTGTCTGTATATAAATCATGATATCAGTGCAAATAACTAAAGAACAACTAAAAACAAGCTAAATTAAAAAAAAAAAAATTTTGTGTGCTACAATTCAGCATTTCTGTGCAAAATCAGGAGTATTTGTGTGGTACCAAGATAAGGAGTGGAAAAAAAGGTTAAAGTGTCTTGTTGAATAAATCTGGCTTTGTCAGAGGAAATAAGAGTAGAGAACACTAATTCAACACAAAGAGGTAAGGCTTTAGCTGATGTCTTAACTTTTGGAAATTGTATCCATTAAGTGCTAGTTGTAACTAAGAGAGGTTTAGGCTTCTTTGAGACTATTCGACACTTATTTTCATATCATTTAAATTCAAGGCTTGGTTTCAGTTCCTAAGACGAGTAAAGCCTTGGCTTGCAGGAGCAGTGCCTGGTTAAGGTTGTCAAATTGTTTTGTGGGACATAAGCTTTGATTTTAACAAGGTTGACTTGGTCTTTCTAGTGGGAGAGCAAGTCTGAATCGATATTGGAAATCATTAATTCTTTATACCTCCTTGCCTCCAAGAGCAACTTTTACCACAGAAGAAAACAACGTCAAAATGAATATAGAAGTGTAATCATAGAGTAGATATCTAAGGTGCAGAGCTGGGGAAAAAAAAAAAAACTTCTCTTCTTGGATACAGAAATCTCAAGACTGAAGCACAATGAACTGCACAGATCATTTGGAATTGATTAAGGATATATCCAGTCCAGAAAGAAATTCAACTCTTTGAGCATTTTACTGGGGGAAAAAAATGGAAACAAATTACTTATTAAATGTCACCCTAATGAATAAGTCGTTTCAAATATGGCTACATGATAAAGTAAACTAAGTGAAAACATTCATCAAGAACATTTCTCAGCACAAGAAGCCTATTTCATATCGCTAGGGTCGAAGCTATCGCTACACGCGCAGCCACATCTCTGCGGGGGATGTTACATGAAGATAAATGTGAAATAATCCACCTATGTTGAACTTAAAATCACACCACTCGAAGGCCTTAAAAAAAAAAAAAAAAAAAGGTAAAAACAAGAAGAAGAAAAAAATAAACCGGGATGTGAAACCAAAAGTGTAGGCAGATCAGTTGCTCGACACTAAACGTAGGCTGTCGTTACAGCGATCACAGAAAAGAATCATCCTCAGGAGGCAGTATTTATCTCAGACAGCCACACACCGCAGGCCACCGTGCAGTACAACGCAGGAAACTTGTAACTGCGTTTTTAGAGTCACTTGAGGGCAATCAGCCAAAGTCATTTACATACTTTGTCATTTTTATAGTGACTGCGTGTTCTCTCAAATGAAAGACACGGCCATCTCGGGGCTGTTGAACAAATGTTTCCTTCTGTGAAATGTGATCTGGAGTCGAGGAGGAAAATGCGGATCCTGTTTCACGGAAGGGATGTAACACGGCATCCGCTGCAAAGACAAGGGAAACCAAATAAGAAAAATAGAGAGCCATGAGAGTCCAGGTCCTTCCGGTGGCTTGTAATACAAAGGGCAGATACAGTACACACCAACATGTGACTGTGGAGCCCCTAGACTGCAGTACGAACCAGTCTAGGGGCTTCAGGAGATCCATTTCCTTCCTTCCTTCATCTCGCTTTCCAGCTAATATCATACTGGCAGCTTCATCCTTCTACTTCTATTTACCTATTTCTTTTTGCACGTTATTTAATTATTTCCGAGGTGCCAAGAGCCGCCACTGTTGGATGTTGAATCATTATATATATATCAGACTTTACCTTGACGACGGTGGCATTCGTCATTCTAAAGCACTTTAATGATGTAAATCAACCCTCAGTGCAGTCCGGTGACTCACTCAGACACACTGTGTAATGCGAGCTATAAGCTATTACTGTATAATAATGCACTGCTGGAGTTGCAGTTCTGATTGGTCCGGAGATGATGATTAATTTTCTATAACAACATCTGTGACAGGAGTGTAGCAACAAATCTCAGGTTTAATAACGTCCTCGCTGTAATAGGTTATCGTTTCTATAGTGACGGGATCCACACAGAATCGACTACACACACTTTAATACGACACCAATTCCAAAATGTCTGGGACAGTATGGAAACTGGCAATAAAAACTAAAATCTTCTTCACCTTGTACTATTTTAATAACATATTTGATGATTATTGAATTTGATGTGAATTTCATCGTTGAAAAATATGTACTCATTTCAAATCTGGTGGCTGCGACATCATCGCAAAAAAAGTTGGGACAGGGACAATTTAATGCTAATACCAACGTAAGAAGTAGACATTACAAGGTGATGAAAAACAAGTCCTGTTAAAGAGGTGAACCAATATACAAGGAGTTTCAAAGAAAGGCCTAGTCCTTCTAGAGCAAGGATGGGGTTAGAGGATCTTTGTCGATTAAGACCAATTTGTCACTGCACTTACAAATGCAACTTGAGGCTTAAGGAAGCCGTACATCAATACTGTTCAGAGGCATCAAAGACTTCTCTGGGCTCTGGCTCATCTGGGATGGACGCTGAAATAAATGAGTTTTGTATTTCAAATAGTGTCTAGAACCAACAGCCCTTATGTTCTCTGAGTCAAAGAGAAAAAAAAAAAAAAAGGAATCATCCGAGCCAAGTCTAAAAGCCAGCATCGGTTATGGTATGGGGGTGTGGCCAGTGCACGTGGTACGGGTAAACTGTATATCTGTGAGGGCACCATTAATGCAGGAAAATATGTTCTTTTTGGAGGAACACATGCTGCCATCCAAATACCATCTTTTTTACATCCCTGTATTTTTCAGCCAGCCGATGCCAAACCGCATTCTGCTCGGATTATACATGCATGGCTTCTAAACACTGGAGTGCCGGTGCTGGAGTGGACGGCCTTTTCCAGCTGAGAATTTGCGGCTCATTATGAGGTTCGGAATATGGCAATGAATACTGCATACAACTGCGCAGCTTTAGACCTGCATAATGGAAGAGCGGAGAAAAACTCCCCCTAGTTAAACCAAATGGTGTCTTCAGTGCCTGAATGCTTAAAAAGCGTTATTAACACAAATGCACTGGCAAACAGTCAACTGTCCCCCTTTCTGGAGGACGCTGCAGCCACCAGATTGGAAATTAGAGCATATTATTAAAAAAACAATTACATTCACATGGGAAGTCATCAAATTACGAGTTATTATTTCAATACCGTGCCAACTTATTTGGAATTGTGGTTGTAATAAATGTAAGTAAAACATAATTATTGAAATGGTGATGCTTTCTGTAAGAAAGTCTTTATGCTTTCTTAGTAACATTATGATTTTCAAGAAAAAAAGACTCATGCTGGTGAGGAAATGTTTACATCCTCTATAATGTAATGTAGGTAAGAACACAGACTAACTTGTTTTGAAAACAATTAACGCATAAAAATTCGGATGAATAAATAAAGCCATGAAAAATAACAAAATTACATTTAAGATGGAAACAACAAAAAAAGAAAATAGTTTTTTTTATACAGTATAACAGCATTCTGCGTCGTGTTTTATTCCTTCCACATAAAAAACAAATCAAATTAACGTTTTTTTCTTTCACTCTACATATAAAATTGGATTCCGATCTTCACATAAATTACAAAAAAGTACATTAATTACCACCTGCTTGGTTAGTGCCTGCTTTTTTTCTTTTTAAACCTCAGGATTTACCGCTGGAGTTCCTTGCCCTTGATTCAAATATAAAACTATAAAAAAAAAAAGCAGAACAATATGGAGTCGACTGTAGTCTCAGAGTTTAAACAAAGTGTTAAAAAAAGAGTAAAAAAAAAAAAAAAAAAAACAAGAAACAAGGGTGGAAATTACAAGTTTGCCAACTCATCCGATCGGTGCACCAGTGCTCCACTGTGGGAGTCATCGTTAGTGTGAGCCTCCTACCAGCAGCACAGAGAGACACAAGTGAGTGTGAGAAAGAAAGCAAGAGAGAGAGCGAGAGAGTGAGAAATAGAGAGAGGGAGGGGAGGGGGAGAGAGGGGGGTGAAACATCAAGGCAGACAGGGTTTTTGTGAGAGCAGTGATGTCACCCTTATAAACCTGGCCAATCAAATGTGTGAGACTGATCGTCCTCGTAATCGAATGTTTCACACAGACGCTGTGGTGAGTAACGAGGGATGAGTCAGAATTTTATTCTCAAAACAATGACACACAAAAAAAAAACCCTGCAAAATTAAATTATATTACATGATTTTAAACACACACGGCTCTGACAATCAGGCACAATGGAAATCGAGTTGCAGGGAGTATCGCCGTTTAATTAAATTCCTAGAGAAGGGATCATTGTGAGGTGCAGAATATTTAACCTTTCTGAGAGCGAGTTATGGGTTTTTAAGCTTAAGCTCAGCACTGCTTATTCTCTAGCAGGAATACGGATCTGTGTTTGTAAGCTCGAGCTGAGGAAGTGTACACACGGTGCCAGGAATCTGTGCTGGGTTTTGAGCTGTTGTGCTGTTTCTCATCATGCCCGTTTCCTCAGCCTTGAGCGTTGTGTGTATGTGATTCTGCTGCCTGGGAGCTGTGCTGCTGATCTGTGAGCTGCTTCTGTAATCACAGTGTGCGTGAAATATTTAAAGCTCGGGGACTCGCTGACCTGCCAGTCGTCCTTAACCTTTATACTCTGTTCAGGTCGAAATGACCCTTTTGAAATTTTTATATCAAGTGGAGTCAAACAAAAAAAAAAAAAAAAGATTTTTCTAAATGGAAGTTTATTTGCTTGGCATTTCCTCTATTGGAAATCAAGAAACAACATTCATTTTTTTCGTGGGATTGCTGAGAATGAAACCGATTACGAGACAAATGGTGACCTACTGTATCAGGGATACGCTTTTTGGGTGACAGGAATGGCATACTCTCTCTTCTCAGTCAACCGCAGAAATATGGGACAAATGTGGGTATCTGTGAGCAAATGTACAGGTATGTAGAAGAGGGTGGATAGCATTTTCCTCTGGAATTATGTTACCGTTGCTAGCAGGATTATGATAGTAGTGGAAACTGGCAAAGACCAAACTAAGGAGAGAGAAAAAAAACGTCAGTGCTCCTTATGCTGTCTAAAAATATTTGACTTGTCCAGGCATGGACTCCACAAGACCTCTGAAGACCCTGTGCTGTTGTGTTTGGCACCAAGACGTTAGCAGCAGATCCTGTAAGTCCTGTAAGTTGCGAGGTGGGGCCTCCATGGACAGCACATCCTACATACACAGACTGAGATCTGGGGAATCAACAGCTTCAACTCTCTGTCATGTTCCTGAAACCATTATTCATACCGCTTATCCTGTACAGGGTCATGGGATATGTAGAGCCACGAAGCAGGGTACATGCCGGACAGGGTGCCAATTAGTGTTCATTTCGTCATATTAATGAACGGTGACAGTGACGAAATCAGCACGCGATATCATTATCGAATAAAGACGAGAGTAAAATGTGGTTTAAAAAAAAGCTAATAAAACATCTGTCTTTATTTTTTCGGAAAAATACCACAAACCTGAAGAGACGCATCAAAGTATACCATAATAATCATCCAGTTTTACAACTTCTTTGTAGGTAATTACTGTATTACCACATGTTCACATGCAGTAATTATGTTGTGATGTATTTTATTTTATTTCATACAGTAGTTAAACTGTTGCCAAACACATTAAGCTAATAATTTAGCAAATGATTGCGACCCATAGGAGCTACAGTATCCCTACAACCTGTGTCCAAGTGTCTGAATTCATTAAAAAACATTTTTTTTAAAAAGGTTTGAAAACACTGTATTGTCCGTACTGCTTCTATTATTTTGTAGTTCAAAAAATATGGACATGCAGTAGTTGTAGTGATGGTTAAAAATAAATATAATTAGTTGAAAACATCCCATGATGTTTAGATAATGTTAAGATAATTATTTTGTAAAAAACCTTAAAGAACAGGTTTATGGCTAGACTAGTCTGACTGTAAGGTTAATTAATAATAATCTTATTGGTAAAATGTTACGTTTTCATTGAATAAAACTAGACTAAAATTCCTAAAGTGTCCTTTGTCTAAAATTAGACTAAAATGTCCAAACTTTTAGTTGACTAAAACTTGAATAAACAAAAATATGATAAGACTGACTAAATATGATACAAACTAACGGGGCCATTTATCCTGGGACTAAGACTAAAATTTAAAATAGCTGACAAAATTAACACTAGTGCCAATCCATCACATGGCAAACACACAAAGACACTCAACAACACACATTCACACAACAACAGGCCTAATCTACAGTACATGTCTTTGGACACTAAAGTACCTGGACAAAACCCACCAAGCATGTGGAAACCACTTATCCACTAAGGCCTCCTTCTTCTCAAACCATTCCTGAACATTTTTATTTTGCAATGAATCAGGGAGCATAAAATGAAACTACCTTGCACTTTGTGACCTGGACAACCACATTGATACTCACACACTTATCATTTCATGCTGCATGTTCCAATCATACTGCATAATACATCATTTTGTTAAGCTAGCATAGTTTGTGCTACATACTGTAAGCTCGCGAGCTTGACATTGCCCTCATGTGGATGAATAGGCCTTGTGGCGCCTATGACACTGTCACTGGCCCATTAGTTGGATTACCTCTATTAGGTGCTAACCACGACATACTGTACCAAAAACACCACACAAGACTCTCTCTGACCCAGACGTCACAATTTGTCCTTTGTTAAAGTTTTCCTGCCTCCGAGAACTGACTGTTCTCCCGATCCTTAATATACATCAACAATGACATTGACGGGTGTCACTGTAATGACATGGGAACTGTGGACTGGGGGATCTATGCTAGGCTAGTCTGCTATTTACATCACGGTGTTACACGTACAACCCCCATCTGTTAGTTCAGGGTCTGATCAGTTCCTCCAACTACTGCATACTTTGCCATTTACACACAGACTAAATTTCATTGTCACTTTCATGCTGCTCTTCACACAATTACTTAGGTTTTTGCACAATTAATACTGTTTGCACTGTTGTCACTTTACTGTATAAAATTGCGCATCATGACTGAACTTTTTTAACTTTTGCTATTTGCTATATCTTGCAGTGTTTGTTCTTAGATTTTCATTGCACTAGTAACTTCTGGTCAGTTCTCACATTACTCTGTGTGTACTGACTATATGTAAGATGTCCAGTGTCCAATTAATCTACAGACTGTCTTTGTGTTATTGTCAATCTTTCTTTCTTTTTTTTTGTTTGTGCATTTTTTTAAATGGATTATCTTCGTCTATCTATCTATCTATCTATCTATCTATCTATCTATCTATCTATCTATCTATCTATCTATCTATCTATCTATCTAATGAGAAAGTGTTATTAACGTCACATTTCTGTAGTTTTAACATTATGGCTTATACGGTAAGTGTAACTGTCGTTTGTTCATAATTTATTTTCTGTTTCTGCGAATGTAACTCCAAAACAGTACATCCATTTCAAAACCGTGAACAGAAGTATGAACACACACACACACACACACACACGTGCATCAGAAACTGGAAAGATCAGAGCCGCAGCGCGGATGTGCTGGTGTCATTAGCTGTGAGGTCTGCGATCCACCAGACTTCATACGTGTCTACGATGTGTGGAAATAAAATAGTACGGGCAGGTTTACTCAGATTGGGATGATGTAGAAGTGCCAGCTGAAATGAACTCAACACAAATGTTTAAGGAATCTTAGAAAAAGCAGCAGGTGTTCGTCAGCCTCGCTAAGCACAAAAAGGATTGAAGTGAGTTGAGCTGCCACAACCACAGACAACACCGAGCATCGGCACACTGTCATCCATCTGCAATCAGAAAAGCTGCGAGGCTCGGCTAAGGCGCTAAAGTGGTTTCTGTCTGCATGCTGTTATGAATGACTGTAATTGGTAACCCGTTTCAAAGTCTCGGTTCGCAGCGAATAAAGGAACTCCCGCTGAACCTCAGACACATCAATGGCTTTAAAAAAAAAAACGATGTGTGTTTTAAAAAGATAAATTCAAATTGCACATATTGCGGAGACTTTTGTGTTGACATGCTGTTGGATGATTAATAGACAAGCGGACCTCCGGCTTTAAGACTAAAATCGGAAAAATCGTACATTTTAGAAATCTAGCGTACATCCAGAACTCTGCATGGAAATATTTCTCACAGTGCTGTGATGCGTAATTGGTGGCAAAATGACGGGCTTTGTGATCTAACCTTTGATCATCTCTTTTGCACTTGACATGTAGCTTAATAAAAGCCATACACAAATCTAAGAATAATCTAAGAATAAAATTCTCCACAGTGTTCCAGAGTGAACATAATAATTAGAAAAGAAAAGGAAATTGAATGTGCAATGGCATATGAGTTCAGTGCGGCTTTCTTCGCCAGTCACTTTAATTGCTGTCTCGTTAGACACAATGAGTCTTATTATTAGACTGAAGTGATTAAAGTAAAAAAATATATAAAAATCTTACATACAGTACACACATGCACATACTGTACATGTCTACTTTTAGCAGCCCACAGTTCTGAATGTTTTCACAGAATATTTCAACAATGCCGCCATGGAAACAGGGGATGCTGCAGAGAAGGATGTGTTTTGCATACTGGAGAAAACATGGATGCTTTTTTTGTTGTTGTTGTTATTATATGCAGCTGTCAATGCAGGAGGAATGATTAAGCTTGTAGTTTGGCTGCTGTACCAAAAAGTTCGCTGGTCTGACATTTCGACACAAAGGACTTGCTAGAGAATCGTGACTCGGAGGCTTGTTCACGATTCAATTCAATCCCCAGAGCGAACTGCAAGTCGTTTAGTCTCAGGTAAACAAAATGTATTTAGATGAACAACGAGGAAAGCTGAGCTGGAAATGTTTGGTTGAGTCCGGAGCAGGCGTTCGCTCCTGAAATTATCTCATCACCTTCCTTTGTTTGGACGTGATGAAAATTACAGTGTCCGCTGAGCTCCGTGTGAAAGCTCTCTTGCGAAAGGAGAGTGAATGTGGTTGAGATGATTGTACGGTATCCGGATTCCTGCACGGACATACTCGTGGCCATTCTGCGTCAGACACTTTGTATGTAATTAAAAAAACTCTTTTCAGCACAATGATTTTTCATTAGCACTGGAGTGGAAGAATAACAAAGAGTTTTGCGGGAAGTGTATATGCATTTACTCCGTGTGTGTGTGCGTGTGTGTGTGTGTGTGTGTGTGTGTGTGTGTGTGTGTGTGTGTGTGTGTGTGTGAGAGAGAGAG
>JAQQZT010000039.1:3729411-3746240 GCA_030068275.1 Clarias platycephalus | reverse complement strand
TCTGTAAATTTAATGTTTTTGAGCATAATATGAACTAGAGTATTTTACCTTAATTTTACGGTTTTTGTTTGGCAGCCGTTGCTGGCAGTCATTTGACCGTTTTTTTTACGTTTTTTTTTTTTTTTTTTGCAGTGTAGTCAAGTTTTAGTTGACTGAAAGTCTGGGCATTATAGTCGAGTTTTAGTCAATAAAAATGTAACATTTTAGCAATAAAATTATTAATTAAACCTACAGTCAAACTAGGTAAGCCAAAACCAAAACCACAAAATAATTACCTCAACATTTAAAATGTACCTTTTCATCCGATGTTTTCAGCTAATTATGTTTATTTTTAACCAGCACAACAACTGCTGCATGTCCAATTGTTTTTACTACAAAATAATAGGAGCAGTATAGACAGGAAAAAAGTTCATCGACAAAATATTTTTTGTTATTATTTTCAGGTGTGGGTTTTGCACGCCTTTCCTGTAGGCGTAAATTAACACTAGACCTGGAGCATATCCTAGGACACTCGAGGCACTAGGTGGGGTACACCTTGGACGAGATGCCAACCCATTGCAGGGTGCACAAGCATGCACACACATTCATTCACACTCGGGCAATCTGGACGCGCCAGTTAACCTAATCTGCATGTCTTTGGTCTGTGGGAGGAAACCAGAGTACCTGGAGGAAACCCACCAGGCACGGGGAGAACATGGCGAAACTCCACGCACGTATAGACCCCCGAGTGATCTAAACATCCTTAAACGCTGTATGGGTGAGGGTGAAGTGAGGATGTTCATGTGAGGCGGTAATCTTGATGATTTGGAGAAGGTGAGGTGGGATGTTGAGCTCTCTGTGGGTTTTCCTGTAGGCGTTAGTTTAGGCTTTATTCCGAACACTCGATTTCACAACGAGCTATTATTCCTCTCATCCAGAGAAACAGAGAGCTGTCTAAACAAGCGAAAATAAAAATAAAATAACAAAAATAAATAAATATTTAACAATACTGTGTGACTACGCTGCTAGGGGAAATAAAAAATAGATTGTATTCACATATGTTATGTAGTTATTTTAATCATTAGTAATAATATTCCCAATTAATAACAATTTAAGAGGACAATATAAAGTTTTTAACAAATTCTCCTTTATTGACAGTCGATCCTGTTACAGATGATTATCTCTGCGGCGGGTCCAACAGGAGCACGCTCTCAATAATTTAATGGCAGCTTTTCGCTAATTATTGGTGCCACAAAAGCACATTGTCATGCATAATCTCTCTCTCCCTCTCTCCTAAAAATTGCTCTCTCTCAGTGTTTGTGTGCTGAACGTCGTCTCTCTGTGCATAATTACCGAAACCCCACTCCCACTCCTCACTGCGCTCTCTCTGGAGCACAGACACAAACAGAAAATATGATTCATAACACTGCATACTTTCCTTCTTGCGGTCATTAGAAACGACTGAGAACAGCTTGACTGAATACTAAATGCTAAAAGTGGAACTAAAATAATGCAGGCTTGCGAATGTACCAACCTCAGAAAGAAAAATAAATAAATATTTTTTGTTGTTGTTGTTGTGGTGAAAGTTCAGAACTTTCTGAAATCCTATTGTGTTTTGGGCGGTACTAAATAAACATCACTCCAACGCCTGTCCTTTCAAAGTGAGAAAAAATAAAATAAAGATCGACTTAGAGAATAAGGAGGATTCAGCTCTTTAGCACAGCGCTGTTGAATTCTCTAATCTGACTGGTCAGAGGGTATTGATTCATTTTTTTATAATGGCAGCTTTGACAGGACAAAAAAAAAAAATCATAAAGCATTATCATAAAAAATAATACTTTCTATATTTCAATAATTCAAAATAATAATTCTTTCTGAAAGAATGTTTTAAGTCAATGTTAATAGCAGTTGTTTCCATTTTCAGTATCTGTTATGGTTGATACTTTTTTCTGCCAAACAACAGTCTGTTTTCCAGAACTTTAATATGAAAAAAAAAAGTCTCTTGACTTTTCATAGCTACTGTAGGTGACAACGTGTCTCATGAGCAATCCCTATAATTAAATGTTACTATTAAATAAATACAGTATAAATACATTTTTGCAGTCATCAGTTTAGTTATAAGAGCAACAAATACTTCAAAACATGCTTTTTTGTAGAATAACCCACTTCTAGGGAATAACAGTGACAGTAACTAGACAATATGTAAACTTATCTGTCTACATGGATGAGAAGAGAAGCAGATGAAGTGATGCACCCATGATGCTAGTGCCTACTGTACAAGCCTGTAGAGGCAGTGTTATGATCTAGGGTTGATTCTGTTGGTCAGGTCTAAGCTAAGCAATGTTATGTACCCGAAAATAAGGTCAGCTGATGACCTGAATGTTACGGTGGCCAAGAAGTGCAAACCAAAATAACAAACCCGAAAACAAAATAACAAATTTAAAAACAAAATAACAAAACTGAAAACAAAATAACAAATTTAAAAACAGAATGACATAACCTAAAACAAAATAACAAAACCGAAAACAATATAACAAATCAATATAACAAATATTTGTTATATTGTATTTGGTTTTGTTATTTTGTTTTAGGTTGTGTTAGTTTGTTTTCAGTTTTGTTGTTTTGTTTTCATTTTGTTATTTTGTTTTCGGTTTTGTTATTTTGTTTTGCACTTCTCGGCCACCGTAGAATGTACTGAATGACCAGGCTTTTCTATTGATGGATGATGCCAGGATTCATCTGGTTCAAATTGTGAAAGAGTGGTTTCCCATAAAAAGCCATAAATAGTATAATATGCAGTGAAACGCCAGTAAGACAATATTTCCACACGTGGATTGGCCACGACAGAGACCAGACCTCAACCTCATTGAGAATATTTGGGTTGATGTGCTGAAAAAGCTTTAGGCTGTCTCTCACATCATCAGTACAAGATCTTAGAGGGAAATTAATGTAACTCTGGACAGAAATAAACGTTGTGATATTGCATAAGCTTATCGAAACCATTCGACGGCGAATCAGAGCAAAAGGCGGTCCAACTAAATATTAGAGCATGTGACTTGTGAGTAAAAAGAAGTGGAAGTTTTTTTTTAATCCGACTGTGACATTAGGTTAAACTTCCCATCTTTCTTCTGCATTATGATTGATTACAAGAATTCCTTAAGATCTCTAGTTAGATGCTTTACTAGGCTTTACTTCTTCAGCTAGAGAACCACTGGATAAAAGTCTGAAGTAAAGACAGGTGGGAGAGAGCTTTTCTTGGAAATAAGAGAGTTATTGATCAAATTAAAATGAAAAGATTCTTCACAGAACCTCTTCACATCATGTAATGTTACCTCCATATGAGGCAAACGTGTTTAAGATTACATAGTTTAGAACATCGGATCTAGGCAGTGTAGGGAAGTCTATTTATGTGATGTCATCATTACTGAATGACTGAAAATATAGTGAAAATCTCGTTCTACGGTAGATTATGGTTCTATCTTGTGTAATATAAAATACAAGCTTGTGTCTCATTCCATTTGGTGTGTAGTGGATAAGCATCATCTACACTCATACAGGAAGCAATTTGTTGATCAAATGAGAGCAGATTGGAGCAAATCCATTATTTAAATCCCCTGGTTTCATATTCTGATGTCTAAAATTAGTGAGGCTTCATGAAAAATCTATGTAAGGCTTAAAGTGCTGCCTGTTATCATAAGATTTGTCACCAACAGATGGTGTGTAGCATTAAATCTCTGATGTAATGTGATGATGCGATGTGATGCTGGAACCCAGAGCGGTTGAGCGGAAGTTGTCCGTATACAAAGAGCCTGGAGCGCCTGGGTACGCTCCCGAGGGACGGCGATTACATCACACTTCCTAATCGCGCAGACCAATCTGCTTAATACACTGACTCGCGACTCCATTATACTGCACACACTGTAAAAGCTATAAACTATTCTGTAAGGTGCTTATTGATTAAGCAGGCTTGTTGATGGCTTTTATCTGCTAACATAGCACTCTGAACTCAGGAGATATTTCTTCTCACTTTGTGTGAGGTATTGGATCAGAGCAATGTCTCCTATTATCCCAAATATCAGGAACTTACTGAAGGGCTGCAGATATATAACACTGAAGTGGCATTGCTATAGGCAACATGGTAATAAGCAAAGAAAAAAAGACTGGGAGAGAGGTGAACGAAGAGCCACAAAGAAAATGAGAGAGAGAGAGCTGTGCAGATCTGAAAAATGTGTCCTTATGCCCGACTGTTCCCGTGAGCCCTCCAAAGATCTGCAGCATCACCACTGTTTTCTGTTCTTTCTCCTTTTACTCACTTACTCTCTGATGTAACTGCTGAAAATGAGATGAGTCAGACATTTTAAACTGATGGATAGATGGAAGCATGGATAGGTGAATAAGTGGATGGAATAAAGGATAGAAGAATGACCTAACAAAATAATCATATGGATATTTGTATGTATGAATGGACAAGCAAGCGGAAGGGTATACTAAAGGATGAGTGGATACAGTAGATGGCTGGACAAATGTATATAATGAATTGCTGTTTGGACAGGTGAATAGATGATGTAAGGAGTAAGGAGGGTGAATGACAGACAAAGGCAGGGAGATGGACAAATGGAAGGACGCATAAGTGAATGAGGGATGGATTAATGGATGGAAATCCATGAATGGATGGATGGATGGGTGGATAAAAAAAATGGATGGCTGATAGATAGATGTGTAAATGAACCGACTAAGGAATGGATGGATAGATGGTCTTACTAAAGAATGCACAAATAGATGAATGATCGACTAAATGAATAGATAGACAATGGATGGGTGGGTGAATGGATGGAAAATGAAAGAGTGGACTACCAAAAGAATGGATGGATGGATGGATGGATGGATGGATGGATGGATAAATGAACTAACTAAGGCGTGGATGGATGGATAAATTAACTAACTAAAGGGTGCATGGATGAATGAATAAATTAATGTGTAATTGAACTAACTAATTAAAGGATAGATGCATGAAAAGGTGGGCTAACTAAAGAATGGATGGAAGAATGGATGGTCTTACTAAAGAATGCACAAATGGATGGATAATTAAATAGATGGACAATGGATAAATGGGTGAATGGATGGAAAATGAAAGAGTGGACTACCTAAAAAATGGATGGATGGATGGATGATTGAGCTCACAAAAGAACGGATGGATGGATGGATGGATGGTCTAACTAAAGAATGCACAAATAGATGGATGAGTGGGTAAATGAATAGATGGACAATGGGTGAATGGATGGTAAATGATACAGTGGATTACCTAAAGAATGGGTGCATGGATGGATGGATGGATGGATGGATGGATGGATGATGGATACATAAACTAACAAAAGGGTGGATGAATGGATGGATGTGTAATTGAACTAATTAATCAAAGGATAGATGAATGAATAGGTGGACTAACTAAAAAATGAATGGAAGAATGATTGAACTCACAAAAGAATGGATGAATGGACGGATGGATGGCTGGATGGATAGGGATGGACTTTATAACTTCCTAATGCGTAGTTAACAACCCTGACAGTAACAGTGACTCAAGGTGGACTGTAATTCTCTGGACTTGTAAGCAGCAGTCACATGTCTGTCAGTGAGGGACGTGAAACCACTTCACCATCCATTTATCTCTTTAACTCTAGGCAGTGTTATCTATAATTTACACCTGCTTAAGAGATCTGCAATCATCAAACATAAAACTCAAACAGATACATGAGACGCCTTTAGCCTGAGGCATTACCTGTGTAGGCTGGATGACAGGGAGAGGAGTAATAGAAATGGGAATGGGTGAGCAAACCGAATGTGTGCTCGTTCCAGACCCAGAGGTGTAGCGGGCTTACCGACACGCATCTCGTCTCTCCTGATGCTCTCATTGTCATGCCAGTCTCTCCTCTTCAAGCCGTCCGTCCAGCTGTAAACATGTCCATCACTCAATCCAAGAGCAAATCCCTGGAAAGAAGAAGGACCACAGAGTGAGTTACATTTACATTTAGGCATTTGGCAGACGCTCTTATCCAGAGCGACTTACATTTTTATCTCATTATACATCTGAGCAGTTGAGGGTTAAGGGCCTTGCTCAAGGGCCCAACAGTGGCAACTTGGTGATTGTGGAGTTTGAACCTGGGATCTTCCGAACCGTAGTCCAATGCCTTAACCACTGAGCTCCCCCTGGCCTTAGAGTTACTGCGTCGTCTCTTAACTTGTTTTCACTCTTCGTTTATCTATGGAATCTTAATTAACCAATGAGATCTCTTACATGTTAGCAATGTTAAAACCTTTTGGGGGTGGGGGTTGCATTTTTAAATGGGTAACCGTGAAAATAACTTAAAACTTTCCATAAGTTTTGATCATACGCATAAGTGTAGTACATCATTTGGATCTGTACAGGGTTTACTTTTATCCATGTACACTCACAATATCAAAAAACATTTTGCTTTGTAAAATATAGAAAATAAACAGCATGCAGCGTGAAAATAAACACTTGATTTTTATTTATTTTTTTACGTAGCCCAAGAAAAACCTTTCTAAAAAATTAAGAACACAATAATTTATTAGCGCTAAAAGCTCGGATCAAAAAACACCATTTTCTTTTGAGCTGATAAGTTTATGGCTCTGTACATTTCATTTTATCGAGATCTGTCTTTAATCTCTTAAGTAATTACATAAACACACACATACAGACTACACGCCTCCCTTAGGGGCTTCACTCTTTTGAGGATTTTGTAACTTGCTGCAAACTCATTTATCTTTTTACTTCCTCTGGTTTTTTGCTTCAGGTATGTACATTAGTCAAAGACTAAAACACAGAGCTGCTTACAAACACAACTATCTACACGACATCTAAGAGGACTAGAAATTTACCTAAGTCGCGCTGAAATGTCACATTTTCACAATAGAACCTTCTATTTTTGGAGAACAGAGCAGGAAAGTGCAGCGGTAACGAGTCGAGCAGCTCTGATCTGAACTGTCCCGTTTTTCATTTCCATCATTTAACCCGCTACCTGGTATTTATCTTGCCTGAGGTCAGTGTTTCTTCATCTCTCAATTTCAGCAGGTAACATGAGAAACAGAGTGTGCTCTAGGAAATTTACATAACCCCAGACCTCGATATGAAATAATTTCTCCTCCGCCTGCTGAAAAGGTAATTCCATTCTTAGAGAGCGCAATCCTCGACTTTATTTATTCCTGCTCTTCTCGCTATTCTGCAGTTTCCGCACAACTCAAGGATTTGACACCCAGAGGAGAAGGAGCACTGTCCATATCCAGCTCATAAAGACGAGGTCATGCAGAGGCAAAAGCACCTAGAAATTTTTCATTACCTGCCCCCCAGGGCATTGCTGTTAACTAGGAGGATTGAATTTCTCTAAATGAGGTGCTGCCTAGACTGCATTCTCTTACTGCCCCATGAACGCTTTAAAGCAATGAAGCAGAGCAGAAAAAGAAGAAGTGCCCACCACACAAACACACACAAAATGACCACTTCAGTAGGAACACCTGTGTCCTTGCTCAATTAAATTACACTGAGGCATAAAATCACAATGCTTTTCTGCTCACCACAGATGTAGAGTGGTTATTTAAGTTACCATGTTAAGTCAAGTCATGCTGTGTGTGAAAATCCCAGGAGATCTGCAGTGTCTGAAATGTTTGAACCAGCCAGTCTGGCATTAAATGGTCTAACCAATTAGCTGTTGTTGTTTTCCTATAAGAAATAATAGAAACTCAAATTATTTGTTCTACACCCCAAAAAAATAAATACATAAAAATAATTAATACAAAATATAAAGTAAAAATAAAACAAATTAACCTGCACTATAAAAAGTAAAAATAAATCCCAACAGATAAGTGTTTCCGTTTGTGCACACAGGCGCTGTGTGTGTGTGTGTACGCACATTACACACACACACACACACACACACACACATTAACGAAGAGACTGTTTTATCGGAAAAATTAGCAAGGAACATCGCTAATCACACTCGCGTGAGCGCATACTAACGGAATCACTACTGTTAAGTAAAAAACAAACAAACAAATGAACCTGCAGTTTACCATTGAAAAGAATCGCGACACACACATACACACACACACACACACACACTCTTGCCTTTACAGTCCCCCTCCCACCCCCTCCTCCTCTCGGCTTCCTACACAAACACACACGCACACTTTCTGCCTTACACAGAAACTCTGCAAGCACTAAGACCCAGCAGAAGAGACGATTACCTACAATTCCGCAGCGCAAGAAAGAAAAACCTCAGTTGGCTCAGTTGTGATCACGTGACGCTCTGCGTCAAAACAAGAAGCTCATGCGTGATACATGATACTCGGTGCTCGTAAACCAAGACAGTGCTCGTTTTTCAAGTCAAAATTTATTACAAATCTTCGCTCGTCTTGCGGAACACTCAAAAATCACGATACTCGTAATCCGAGGTCCCACTGTACTTATGTTCAGTTCAGTTGTGAAGATGTTGAATAAAGCTAAGGTAGAAAACTTTCTACCACAGAAAAGTTATGTATTTTTATTTTTTAAGTTTCAAGGTCTTAAAATTTTTTGCTAAATCAGGAGAGAATGTACAATGGAATCGGAATTTTTTTTTAAATTAAAAAAACGTGACCTTTAGCTTGTATCAGCATGATTTTATGCACTGTGCTGATAGTAACTGCATGAATACTCAGGTGTACAGTTGTTTCTATTAAAGTGAAAATTAATAATGAAGTAAAACAATACTAACAAGACTAACTGCAGCATAGATTTCCAGTCGACTCCAAAACTCCTCAGCGTTACGAAGTGTTTAAGACAACAGATTTTCTACAAACATTGCATGCTCTTGTAAGCATGCGGGCCAGATAAAATAAAATAAAAAAATGTAACTCTACAGTCCACTGATGTTTAATAAAACAAAGCACTCTTTAATAAAACATCACATTTCCAATTCTTACTTTAGCAGCCTGACTCAGCCTTGAATAAATTTGTTCTTTGTTTTCCTGCTGTTCATGTTGTCATTTTTTTGGCTCTGTGACTCAGCCACGAGCATCTGAACATCCTGGCACGGTTTTTATGCAAACAATTTTCCAGGCGTCCAATAAAATAAAGAGTTTATATATATATATATTTATATCTTTTTGAGATCCTGCGTTGCCTTGTTTCTCTGCGGTCTATAATGTCTCTGTGCCAATTTCGCAGACAGTGAAGGACAACAATTTTGTGCAGCACAAACAGTATCAAGTACCTGTGCTCAACTAGCATGATAGAGCAAGACAAACTAACGAGTACTTCACAAGCTGGACTGTGATGTTACAAAAGCAGCACTTCAAAACCTCTATCAACACATGAACAAAATAAACTAATTAACAGGCACACCTTTTCAGATTGCCAGGTTTTGCTTGAGTATGTTTGATGAAGCATTAAACGGAGTACAGAATCCCCATCCTCTTTAAAAAGGTCATCTAAGGATCTTCTTTTAACCAAAACCCAGGATGATCTCTATCAGGTGTGGAAGCTGTTCTTGATGGCATTACTCTTTAGGCTCAGGCTCAGACCAAAGACCAGCACGATTGCATAAACAGCACACTACATACTCAGGCACCAAAGTATGGAAGCAGATCATTCTTTACGATGTGGTGTCATCAACGATGTCTGTCTCCACTGATATCTCTGTGTCTCCAATCTCATCCTCTGAACTGTACCTGTACAGGCACAGCTAATGATGTAGGAAGACACGCATGAGGGTGGCTCATCATTTTCTTCTCTGAAACGTCAATAAAATTAGGCAATGAGCAAAGGTTGACTTCCTTGTTCTCTTCCCTTTAGTCTGATCGGCTTGGTACGGTGGCCGAGAAGTGCAAACCAAAATAACAAAACCGAAAACAAAATAATAAATTTAAAAACAAAATAACCAAATGAAAACAAAACAACAAACCTGAAAACAAAATAACAAATTCAAAATAACAAAACCGAAAACAAAATAACAAAACCAAATACAAAATACCAAATCAGAAAACACAACAACAATTCACTCAAACTGGAAAAGGTAGGTATAGTTCGCAAATTAAATTTTTATTGCTAATTGGATGAGACATTTGTCACTCAAGACATACAAGAAGTACTATCAAGTGAAGTCAGAATAATTTTTATAGCACATTTAACACAACTTAGTTGCCCAAAGTAATATATAATCCTAATATACTGAAATGAATCCTTAAATGAAAATACAGTACATCTAAATGTCCGTGTGGCTGCAGTACTTCCTATATTCGTACTATATTTTGAGTGACAGATGTCTCGTCCAATCAGCGGTAAGAATCAACAAGCCGAACAGTAGGTGTGGTTTGCGAATGACATTCTTACCGCTGATTGGATGAGTCATCTGTCACTAAAGATCAGCAATAAGACTTTCATTCGCAAACCACTCATAGGCATGGTGATTCTCACCGCTGATTGGACAAAACATCTGTCACTCAAAACACACAGGAAGTACTGCAGCCACACGGACATTTAGATGTATTTTCATTTAAGGATTCATTTCAGTATTTTAGGATTATATATTACTTTGGGCAACTAAGTTGTGTTAAATGTGCTATAAAAATTATTCTGACTTCACTTGATAGTACTTCTTGTATGTCTTGAGTGACAGATGTCTCATCCAATTAGCAATTGGATATATTATGGTTAATATAATATGGATTATAATGGTGTCAGTCTTTGTTTAAATAAATATTTAATGTCTGTAGTGTGAAATTTCCACAGCGGCAGCGACATGGATCCGAGATGCTTATGTTACCATGGTAACGAACAGAGGAGGTTATGTCTGCGCTAGGCGTTCCGAATGGTGGAATTTTGTCGAGGGAAGTTCCCTTTAACGACGTTCCCTACACACGCGGTGCAGTAGGGAGTAGGGAGCATCCTGTGAAGTACACTTCGGAATGGAGTGCAGCTTTTGTGTTTACTGGTCGTTCACAATCCAGCTAGGTGCACGTACCCTGCCACCTGTTGTATTGGAGAGTGTAAATATACAAGTATGAAACAAATGTGCCTCATGCAACAACAGTCTCTTAAATTTCTCATAGATTTTCTCTTAATTTTCAGTTTAAAAGAAAAAAATTCATAAAATACGGAAAGTCAACACTGGATGCACCAAACGTTTCTAACCATCTCAAACTGCTCTTCCTCAAGTTCCCACCAAGAAAAAAGGAAAAAGAACTGCGACAGTAGTGAAATTGGACCGGTGTTACAGGTAAATAAAAAAATTTAGTAATAGCAAAAGATCTGTGATTCTGTGACAGTTGAGGGACCCACAGTTAAATAAATAAAAAAAAGAATTGAGAAATTAGTGGTGACATAACCTTCATCACCTGTGTTGGAGTTTTCTAATGTTAAGTGTTTTTTGTTTTTTTCAATAACAGTTGAACTGTATACTGGTTTTCATAATGTTGCGATTCAGAGCGCTCGTGGCATCCCGAAACGGCTCAGCATCCATTCATCCGTCTCGTCAAATCTGTGAAATCTGTCAAAAACACGTTTCTCTGCTTAAGGCCTGGATGGTCAAAGTATCTAAGTGCAGTCTGTATGCTATTCAGAAGCAGAACGCATGTACTGTATGCAAGCATCCACGGGGTTTTATGGTCTTAATTGGATCTCTGTAGCCCATTAATTAAATGATCCAGTCATTACAATTCCTATAAAAATATATGTAATCTACATTTGATTATATGACATAATTCTCATTTTTAGTTTCCATGCATCAGAAAAACGATTAAAACTGAGTCCCCAAGGAGGAGCTGGAGGAAGTTGATAGAGACAAGGATGTCTGGGCATCTCTCTCTGGGCATCTCTGCTTCTCCTTCGTCTCCTTCACCACTGTGACCCTGAACTGAACTTATAGATGGCTGGAAAATAGGAGTTTTATTTTTTTGTTGTTGTTGTTTTTTTTTAAATCTTGGTAAGAATGCTCTCAACTACTCGTTAAATTTTCTCATAAAAATAAGAAAAACATTGGTGAATCCTAGAAATGAACGGGTACAAATAAAATCAGAATAAATGGTGGATACAGGCAAAATCAAGGGCAAATTTATTTATATATCACTTGCACGAGGCTCAGTATTACAAATGTGAAAGCTGAGCATTGTGGGAGTGGAAAGGAGGGAGAAATTCCACCAAGGCAAGGTACGAAGCAATTGTGCCTGGTTGTGAAAGTAGCCTGGGTTTCGCGATTACGAGGAATGGGTTGTTGTGGTCATTAAAGGAGACGTGAGACCTTGTGCATATTTAAAATGAGATCTTTATAGGACTGGAATGCTGTAAAGCTCCCATCTGAGCCCTCACATGTTCAGTTCCAGTCCAGTGCTTAGACCAATGGTTCAGTGTGAAGTCTGCCCCGGAAATGTCACACTTCTTGTCTATGTTACAGTAGCATTAGCACTACTGTTAGCTTTAACTCTCCTGTTTGTTCTTGTTCATATTTAGTGCTTGTTCTTTACTACGATGAGAAAACTTCACAATATTACAGGAAGGTCTGTACTTGGCTCGATTCACATGAGATCCTTTTTAGCACTGCAGCACACACACTCTGTCTTGCGTGAGACGAACGACCTTGTACTCATCTGTCTATAGTCTCCTGAGAACGGCTGGCGAGGCCGACGTTGATAAGACTTCATGGACTCAACTTTAAGTTCAAAAGTTCACCTAAAGCTGAGCTGTCTCTGTCTTTCGCGCTCTCTCTCTCTCTCTCCTTCTCTTACTTTCTCTTACTCTCTCTTTCCCCTCCACATTTCTTCCATTCCGGTGCTCTCTGGCACATCTGGTGGTTCTCTGCTTCCTCCACACTGATTCCAGTAAATTTAGCAATTACTGACTCGGCACAGAAAGCAGTGGGGCGACCGTCTGCACAATGTTCTGCTTCATTCGAGGTCGATGGAAACCTGCTGTAGATTCTGCCTTCATAGCGCTTTATTTGATTTATTTCACAGGTCTGTGCGCTGAAATAGAAATAAAAAAAAAAAAATAGAAAAAAAAGAAGAAAAAAAAATCTTGGATGGGTATCTGTACACAACCTGAACAAAATGAAAACAGCGCTGGGAGCAAAATGATGTTGACGTAACCGCGAGACAGCACAGGAGTGTCGCACTTCGGTAGATGGATAAGCGGCGTGAACAACGATTACTAACGCACTTTACAGAATTACATTATTGGACACGCGTATCAATCCAAAATTACTCAAAACACATAGAGAGGAAAAAAGAAAAAAGAAAAACACACACACACACAACACACTCCCACACACCTACGGGGACAAGAGAAAGTTGTCTCTGATGGGATGCTGAATTTTAAAGCTGAATATTTTAACGTACAAGTGAGAAACTCTCCTTGGATGGATTTAAGCCTTGTTCTCACTCTAACGATACAATCTTCATCCTTATTGCCGTTCAAACGCGACCACACTGAGGACACACATTACACTGGATGCCGGTATCCAGGGTGGTGGAGTGCGTGACTGTAAAGAAATTCAGGAGCAGGACAGAAGTCAGAGTCGACTACAGCAAAAACTCTGGTTTAATACACTGTTAAATTTAACATAATAAAAATTTTAGTTTTTCCTCCTTCGATTGTATACAAAATTTTGTACCGTATAAATCACTTGCATTTCTGTAGCTAAAAAAAAATGGTTCCACTTACAGTACATTTCACCTTATCTGCAGTTAGTATTATTAAAGCAATATCTTCTTGTACTTTATTCACTGTGTGCTAGTCGGCGCTGTCTGTGCCTGTTGTGTTGTTTTTGGTAGTGATTGTACTGGCTTTGCGCATGTTTTGTCACTGTGTACTGCAATATAAGCCGCTTGACTTATAAATTCAGGGCACAAAGTCAAGAAACTCATAACTAGATTTCTTTTCTAATAAAGATGTGTCAGAGACCCAAAGCGAGTCAAATTTAATATCATAATGCACTGCAGAATCAACAGGCTCTGTTCCGTTGTAGCGGTCGAGTTGTTGCTAAGTGACTTTCCTTTTTTTTTTCTCGCACGGACACAGATCTAGTTCTGGTTTCTTTACCCGTCCCTACAGACATCGTTTCTTAAAGTCCCTAGTGATTACCGTCGCTGTGAAACTGTGACAGCATTTTGTATGTGTCTCGTTATCCTTCCTCGATTTATCATTGGCGTTATTATTAATGTAGCTAACAATTAATCATATAGATGAGCCAAATTCCCATCTGGCGTAATGGAAAGAAAATAGGGGGAAAAAAAATAACTGTCATCTTTTTATCTGGTTCAGGTTTTTTGTTAGAGTGTTGACTGTGCTGTTTCTCTGAGCTGCATTAATAAGATATGAAGGTCTCGAGTCTAGATACACTCTGACCATTCTTTCACCCCTCGAGCTTGAAGCTGAAACTGACTGACTGCATGTGAAGGGAACGGCCTGGTTTAACTGCTACGCTATCTCTGCAGATAAATGACTTTGTGAGTTCTTTAATGGCTAAATAGCTTGCTGAATGTCTCCTCATTTACAGCAACAAATCAGGAGTAATGGTGACCGGCTTGTGCTTACTGATGCATTGGTTGTGCTATTCTGTAAAAAACAAAAAGAAAGAGACAAAGAGAAAGACAGAGACAGAGTGAGAGAGAGAGAGAGAGAGAGAGAGAGAGAGAGAGAGAGAGAGAAAGAGGGAGATGGTGTTTGCATTACACTACAAAATCTAAAATTGTATTAGGGATAAAGTACAAAAGGATACAATAATATCTATAAACCTAAATACAACAATTCAGAATAAACATGATTAATTAGCATAAATCCAGACGATCTTTAATAATAAAAATTAACATCTTTATTTTACTGATACCCTAACTAAAATATTACTGATTAATATTAATATTAATTACTCTGAAAGCAGAAGTGCTTCATTTACAATTCTCCATGTACTAAAGTTCAAATTTACTTAAGTATTAAAAGTACTGAGTTTGTATTAGCTTACAGTTTCATTAAAGTCTTTCTGTTTTGTCGTTATCTGCAACCTTTTCCACTTCTGATTTTAAACACCTGCTACATGATTAGGGAAGGCAAATCATGCATAATATTACTGCTTTAAATACTACACCCCACTGTGGTTATATAACACAACGGCATGCAGAAATGTAGTGGAGTAAAAGTAAAAAGTATCTACTCATTAAGCTACTCATGTAAAGATATGATACTTAAATACAGTAACAAAGTAAATATACTTAGCTACTTTGCAGCTCTGACTGCTACATATTATATACGTAAGGAATAACACACAATAAACAGTTATACAAAAATAACACAACACAACGTAACCACCACAAACGCAAACTTTAGTTTTTACTAAAAACTAAAGCGTATACTAAAGCTGTCCTTTTTTAAGTGTTTAAGGATAGAGTTAATGTTGCAGAACAACTGTTCCTGTTCTCACATACATTAAGGACTTGATAAAGAGTTACTTCCTCATAAGCAACACTTACGAAGTTTAAGAGAGTATTACAAAGAAGAAGTTCTGTGTGACTGTTACAAAGCACTGACGCTGCAGATTCCTTTCATAAATGAAACGTAAATGTCTCCTAACACAAAAAATATATATATACTTTTTTCTTTGTTAAAAAACAGATTATTTGTTGATTATATGGCGTGTAGGCTTTGGAAGACTGACAATGCCTGAAATATCCATTAAGTCATTTGATTTGAATGTCTTTGTAAATACGTTGTGCCTGCGGCGTTAAGATCGACATAAATAAAGTGTGTTGTAGCTTATGATGCGTTTTTCCACATTTTTCGTTTGCTTTTTATTCTATATGATCCCAAATAACCCAATCTCTAACTAAAACAAAGTTCTCTGGTGCAACTTAACTTCCTGTGTACGTGCCACAAAGGAGACAAAGACATGAACTTTACTCTTCAGTTTCTAATGATGAACAGTTTGAATCAAGAAAATGATACAATCGTGTTATAGCGTAAGGTAACACTCTCATACTCTCCATCACTATACAAGAATTCAACAAATTTAATAAATGCTGTTCAACAAAGACTGTATTCATGTGTAGTTTTCTATAAGTTTATTTCCAAATTTCCAAAAAACATCTTAATTCAAGCAACTGCAGCTGGAGCTAATGCCTAACCGAAAACCTATCATATATATTGATATGCAGTATATGATAATATTATGATAATAATATGATAATATTATTGATATTATATTAATATAGTCAGTCAGTCAGTCAGTCATCTTCTATACCGCTTAATCCTGCATTCAGGGTCGCGGGTATATTAATATAATATAAATCAAACCATTTTTCTTTTCCTGAAGTGTGTATACATTTTTGCCTGAAAAAGAAAAATAGTATGATGTATATTATATAAAAATAGCATTAATAATAGTAACATCATATTATTGTTATATTATCATATGTATCAATATATAACGTATAGCAATAATTATTATAAATTAGACATGTTATTTTTTGGCTGACTCTGTGTAAAGTATAGATCTGACCACGCCCCCTTCTTCGCCACAACAGGATGCTGGAATATCACACATCATATGATAAATAGTGTTCACAATTCAAGTCCCTGTGCATGAGCTGCTGTTACTATAGAAACATTAACATATTAGAAAGAGTGCATTAATATAAACCTAACGTTCTTGTTACAGCCAGTACTTGTTACTGTTCTCTGTGCTGTGTTGTTATATAAAAATTCTGATCAATCAGATTAGAGGATTTAACCATGCTATGCTATAAATATATGTTATTAACCTTAATGATATGAATAGTCCATCACTCAAATATCTAAAGCAGTCTTTGGGGGG
>JAQQZT010000039.1:3715355-3729311 GCA_030068275.1 Clarias platycephalus | reverse complement strand
CCCCCCCCCCCCCCCCCCCCCCCCCCCCCCCCCCAGGAGCACAAAATGACAATCAGGACTTGACTAAGTCGGGGTTTTCAGGCTCTAACCTACTTTAAGAAACTGTAAATGTAGATGTCACCAACCAATTTTGCATCCAAAACTTAGTAACATGTAAAAAAAAAAACGTATAATAATAATTGTTTACCTACAAAATATGGCATAACAAGATCTGACTAAACAGTGTTGCCTTGAAGGTCTCCAGGTGATGCTCTACAACCTACAATTCGAATGAACGGAGAGCACAGACCCAAGCAACCACTTTCAATTAGTCCTTTTAACACAAAGGTTGTTATATATTTTTCAGGCAAATCACTTGTTAGAGCAGGACTACAGCGGCCATGGAAACTGCAGCGATTGTTGATTGGAGCATTAAAGCGAAAGCAATTTCATGATCTGCTAACCAGCATTACCGTATTGTAAGCACACACCAGCTGTCGTGCACTGTTATTGTTACGGCATGAGGCTCAGTGGAGTCTGCCTTCCTTCCTTCGCTCCTCCAGCAGCCGGTTTGTATGGGCCGTGTTATAAAAGCTTGTGAGTCACACTTCTGTAATGCTCGCATTAAAACACACACTCACTGTCCCTGCATGCTATAAAACCTCCATCTGCAAAAAGAAGCTATCTCGGAAAAAAAATGACACTCTGCCGCGAGGACCCATTCGCGAATAATAATCGTATAAATTTGGCCGTTTTAAACCGGCGTTTTACACAATGCCTCACATGCTTTCATTCACTTTTCTTTTTCCTTTCTTTCAATTTTGCAGACACTTTTGTATAAGGTGTCTCACAAGTGAGGGTGTATAAAATAAAGCCATTTGACTTTTCAAAAAACACAGTAATCATAATACAGGATCTAAATATCCATTTACTGCCCCTGTTGCAAGAAAGATGAAGAAAGGACATGCAGCGAATAAACACAATAGCTGGATTGAGATCAGTACACGGCGGTGCTGCAAACATGAGACACAAAGTCGTTCAGCAACAAATATATATTTTTTAAACTAATAATGCACTCTCTCAACAATAATAAAGGAGCGCAGGTGGATTGATTCGGAGTTGAGTTATAATAATAATATTTCAATGTTAAACACAGAGGGATAAAAAAAATATACGAGACTACAGTATACAAGCAGATAAGTGGCTCTTTTTCCATTATGAGAAAAGAAATTACAGATACCTCACTATCATATCCATGTGTGAGAGCTGAATTCCCCTTTATTCCTTTACCATTCTATTTAGGTTCCTGTCCTGTCTCCTCCCCTGTTCCTTCAGTGTTATTTTCTGTGTTTTACTCTCAGATTTCTTGGGTACATTCTATACTGTTTTCATAGATCCTCAAGTAAGGGGGCGTGTCCCCGAACTTTTTTTCGCTCCTCACTCAGTCCAGGGCGCTCATTTGGTATGCGGCCTTCCCTTCAGCAGGTATTTGAAGGGACGGGGCCACTAAATAAGGCATGGCTGGTGTTAGTTAAAGGCTAAGGACCTCAGGCTTTCTCATGCTCAATATGGAGCCTAGTTCGAGGTTCGGAAGTCAGGAGAAAGAGTGGCTCGTGGTAAGGGCCCTGTCATGTGACCCCCTGGAGGCCACAGCTTCAAAGGGACTGGGAGTGGCCAAACATGCCGCTAAAAACTCTACAAGAGATGCTTTTTTTTTCAGGTCCACTATGCCACTCTGCCAATGCCATTACTTGTCAGCCTCGTGCCAACATGCCAGCTGGACACTGTTTTCAACCCTTACATGCACAACCTCACACTTTTTCTCCTTCATTGCCACAAAGCAGTTTTACAGAATAAAAAAATATATATATATAAATTAGACAGGGTAAGGTAATATGTGTCAATTAAAAAGATCAGATTGTCCCTGATGAGCAAGCTGAGGGCAATGGTGGCAAGGAAAAAACTTCCTGAGATAGAAAAAGGAAGAAACCTTAAGAGAAACAAGACTCAATAAGGAACAACGGATAGCAGCGATTGTTCTGCAGTCATACTGTGTGTTAGGAGGCTGGAAGTTCAATATAACAGGAGAGACGTGTTTAAGTAAATATGGAGCCCAGTTTCGTTATGGAGTCTTGGGTACAGAACAGTTTGTGGGAATTTCAGTCATAAACTATTGAGAAACTGCAAACACAAGCCATCAGAGGACAGCTGTCTGCATCAGACCACCATCATGGTCAAGTGGAATAATTCTTCCCTGAATTCATTTTAGACTTAACAATAGTGTTGGAATTAATACTCAGAGCAAATATGGAAGAAGAAAAACAGGTATAAGTGATATGATCATGAAATAACATGCAACTAAGACTGTTGTTCTTTTCTTTTTTTTTCTCTTTAATTTCTCACCTTCATAAACAAATAGTTTGTCCTTACTTCCCCCTTTTTCCTTATTTTAATAAAAACATCCTTTCTCCTGTAAGACCTCGCTTCGTGTCTGTGATGCTCCCAGAGTCCAGATCGTACAACTGTATATTGGAATTACATGAACTTACATAAACTTGATTTAGTATTTCATCTTGCGTTTTTCATTACGTACATATAAATGCACACTGTGTAACTGTAAAGTACAAAATAATGAGATTGTTATGTAAATGTAGTTTTAGATGTATTCATGCACAGAATAAGGTGTCTTTTAATAATGAGCGCAGGCAAAGAGCCCCAAAACACAGTTTAAAATGTACAATACAGAAACAAGAAAAAGGATGAACAGGGTTTGCACAAACATGAAAACAAGAACGATGTAGTAGAGGGAGAAAAAAAAATCTGAAAAGAAATGTGGAAACAAAACTAAAAAAAAAAAAACAGTACAGTATGTTTGACTTTATTTAGACATTTTGAGTTGCTTCATTAAAAAAATATATAAAAATGTTTTTAATTATTTAAAGACTGTAAGTAACAAACATAAAAAATAAAAAAAAAATGTGCTGACTGTTGAAAATATGAGCTGCCCGGTCATTCACTTGCTACTCTTATAGCTCACTTCATGTTAATTCATAATTGTATCCTTAAGCAATTAAGTGCATGACATGTCAGGATTTTGTCTTTCCTTATGTAATCTCGTAATATTTCCTCAAGGAACCCTTTTGTCTAAATGAAATATGCTAATGTGCTTCCTATTGCCTGTCTGTCTCCGAGCCTCCATACGACTAATTCTCTTTGTTCTTGCCAGAACATGCTAATTACCTTTGTATCTTGATAACAGATGCATGTGACACAAGGCGTCAGCGTGAAAAAGTTAAATACTCTGTCTATCCTGTGAATAAACTTGTCTTCCTCTTCCAGGTTCAGGGGCCGACCGGTAAGTGTATCGAGGCGCAGCGGGCGCATCAAGCAATAAATAAATTTCATTTAAATCAATTTATTTATATAGCGCTATTAAAAACGCTCATTGCTGCAAAAACAGTTTTACAAAATGAAAAAATAATAAATTGTGTAAAAAGTATGAGATCATATGTATAAATCTAAATGATCAGATTGTCCCTGATGAGCAAGTTGAGGGCGACGGTGCTGAAGAAAACCCTGAGATGGCAATAGGAAGAAACCTTGAGAGGAACCAGACTCAATGTGGAACCCATCCTCATTTGGGTGATAACGGAAAGCAGGCATTGATCTGTGGTCATACTGTGTGTTAGGAGGCTGAAAGTTCAATATAACAGGAGATATATAACAGTTTCGTTTACAGAACAGTTTGTGGAAATTTCAGTCCTAAACTATTGAGAAACTGCAAACACAAGTCATCAGAGGACTGCTGTCTGCATCAGCCGAGCCCAAGACCACCTTCATGGTCAAGTGGAATAATTCTTCCCTGAATTCATTTTAGACTTAACATTAGTGTTGGACTTAATACTCGAAGCAAATATTGCACTAAAAATACAGGTGTAAGTGATATGATGTTGGAATAACATGTTTTTTTTTTTTTTTTTTTTTTGGAAACTCTGCCCTGTAGATGGTTAATTTCTCACTTCAAGCATAAACAAATACTCGTAATGTAAAAAAAAAGCTTTTTTTTTTTTTTTTTTTTAAGAGGATTTCTTTAAAAAGAAAAAGCAGGCTTCTTTTTTTTTTAAATAGAGATTCCGCACGCACATACACAAACTCATGGAAAGAGAGTTAATGATGTGCGAGCACTTGGTAGTTCTTTTCCCTAAAGATTTACAAGTAGAGCTCTTCGATGCCTTTTCCAACAGTCCTATCTAATTATGTCATTCAGTGACGCATTAAAACTCTTATAGCAAGAAGAAAAAAAAAATCCATTTGGTTTTAAACCAGACATGTGAGTGCTAAGCACATAGAATCTGTCCTGAATGACCTACCATAAAATCTGGAGGAATAACAGCTATGGTGGTTTAATACTGCAAGAAAAAAAAAGAAGATAAAAACATGTGATTTATTAATTATTTAATGAAAAGAAAACCTAAATGAACCAGTTCATCATTAAAAGATGTCAGTTTTACTGCAATAATGCACTGAGATAAAAAAAATAAAAATGCTTTCAGACTGACAGCTCGGGAATAACTTGACACTGCGTCAGGAAGTTGATGTGTTTATGTTTGCTTACATTTCATGTCAAGAAATAAGTGCTTGAAGTTTAATGATAAAATATGTGGAAATGCTCAAAGCCTGTGCAGCTTGTATGACGTGTGAACTTTTCTCAGCTAGGCGTAAAGTACAGTACATCTAGAGTGCAGCGCTCTCCGTGCATTAATGATCAGCTAAGTGCTATTAATAAGCAGGAATGTTTTGGGGGCAAAATTAAGGTCAAGGCTCCAGTCGATTTTCAATATGTGCTTGAACGACAGGTTGTGGTTTAGAATTTAACTGCAAAAGAAAAAGATGTAGAATAAAGCGCTTTCAGTTCAGGTGTACACTAATTCAGCTTGTATTTTGGCTTATGAGTAAATGAAATTTAACTGTGGATGCTAATTTCACACAGTGTCTTAAGTGAGAAGTACAGATTTATACAAAAGCACAGACTGCAAACTGGGCAACGTTAGGAGCTTGGAAAGTATTTTGGCTGGTAGGCACCACGACCTCGACGTAGAATCCGCGGCTAGTTCTGGAGTTTAATTCAGGAATATTACTATCTGCTTTCTCTGTGTTGAGACTCACAAAGCTTGTGACCCCTCTTATTGTCTCTTGGATCTTGATTGGTCGGTCCTATGTGACTCAGATATTACCCTAGGCATGAGACGGAATATCACTGTCTCAAATATCACTACACAAAATTCTGGAAGTAGCATACACTGGGCTAAACTTGGGAGTTGAAAACTGAATATGCCTCCAACCATGCTTACTTAATAGCCCAAGAAGTTAAACAAATGCTTCACATTTCCACCCTATCCAGTTGATCTGTCTCGTAGCCGAACACAAGGGTCCAGATGGCGACTGAAATGGTAGCCGATGTGCCAATGGTTTTATTTTGTGACTAGTTTTATCCGGTCGCCAGTAGCAACTGTCGTCCGCGAAAGCATGCAGCGACCTTTAATCGTGGTACAGACTCTCTTCTCTGCTGTGTCTGCCTGTCCATCATGAGAGAACAGGAGTGTGTGTGATAGTAGAGCAGCAGAGCGTTCAATAATGAAACATAAGGCCGTTCGTCAGACCGTCCGACTGTCATACGCTCGCAAATGTTTTTCCGGCGCTCGTTATTGAACGCATCCCCGCTCTACTATCACACCTGCTCATGAATGGTCTATACCTCTTATCCTGTACAGGGTCACTGGGGGCCTGGGGACTATCCCAGGAGACTTTGGGCACGAGATAGGGTACACCCGCACACGTACTAAGGGCTAGTTTGGGAACATCAGTTAGCCTAATCTGCATGTATTTGAACGGTAAGAGGAAACCGGATAACCCGGAGGAATCCCATCAAGCACTGGGAGAACGTGCAAACTACACACAGACCTGAGGCGGGAATCGAACCCCAGACCCTTGAGGTGCGAGGATCACCGTGCCACCATTTACAAAGTTAAATTTGTCAGTATGACACACTAATAATAATAATAATGCTACTTGCAGTGATACTAATTGTTATTTCACCTGATCATTAAGGTACAATAGTAGTCTTTCCATACTAATAACCTTACAAATAAATAATTTTTGACACTGAATAAGGTTGATTAGCTTATGAATAAATGGGTAAAATTTCACTTCATAATATAAATCCTCATCACATATGTTTCTCTACATTTGTTTGAATTATTCAGTTACGTATTTATTTATCCTGAAAAATCTTTTAGTTCTAACTCAGCACTAACGGTATGAACCCGATGTGTTTTGAATGTCTGTATCCAAAAACTTTTTTGGATAAGTGTGGATAATGCTGCAGACATGGCTCATTTGCAATCAATTATTCAGGGGCTGAGACTCTAAGACTCAGAAGCTAATGTTTTACAGTCCAATTGCCAGCCAGCCTTCTCACCCTGTATTAGTGGAGCGTGAGGATGCTTTGGCTAGTGGCGTGTCTGGGAGATCGCAAAAAAAAAAAAACGAACGCATGGTTTCACACTGCGCCTGTTCGCTAGGAGTTCACAAGACTAACAAGTAACCGTAAAGATTAACAGGACACTTTTAACGGGTTTCTCTCGAATCAACCTAAAGATCGGATGTGAATCAGGTACAGACCTGCTGACTGTTTCAATGGGTCAGTGAGTTTAATGCTGCAGTTTTCTCTTTCTTTGATGTCATTCGTTTTAGCAGAAGTCATCTGCTCAGAAAATTTATCTCTGAGCTAGATGGTTAGCCCTTCCTGTGTCCTTTTTCTTGGAACTAAGGGGGATGTGGACGTTGGTTTAATAGACACTCAATTACGGTATGCGGACTGAATCACTCCAGCGCATCAACATTTTCAGCCATAGTAAAAAAAATAAAAATAAAAAGACTTTTCCACGGTCATAGAGATTTCTGTAGAGCATAAAACTAGGTGCTTGAACAAACAAAATAATTTCATTAGTCTGTCTGGGGGGAAATTATCCAATTTAGCATAAGATCATTAAGAAACCATTTGCTTCCTGTCATGTCTAGAGATCACAGCTTGCTAACATCAATGTTTTATAAGGTTGTTTGGAAGAGGGGAAATAGATAGAGACGATGTCTGTTGTCTTCTACCTGACCCAGGTTCTAAAACATTATGGTTTTTTGAAAACCGGTTTAATGCATGAAAACAGGCGCATGTAAGCAGGCGGTTAATGATCCCGATCCGTGATGATGTGGATGCTGTGCTGTAAAACTCCTCTAAATGTCTATATTGATTTCAAGCGACGGTGCTGAGACGAGACACTATCATTTCACAATACAAGCTCCTTCGCACTTCCTTCTGTGATCTTAGTTACAGACAATGAGCCTTGTCATTAGATTATAAACATTGACTTATGTGGTGGAGTGATTCTGATTAGAGGCAAACGCTTTACACTGTGCAACCTGAAAATCTAATTAGCGTCACTGAATGAGGAGTTTGACAGCAGCTCAAAAGCATCTTTAAGCACGCTGTGCTCTTCCTCTCATCATCAGCCTTCCTTTTTTTTTTTTTTTTTTTTTTCCCTCTTTTCAAGAGCGTAAACATGACCTGGTTCAGGTCTGCTTCACGTCTTGGAGTAGAACTGAATCGGAGCTTCCAATGGTGGGTCATGAGAAAGGGTTTCTGGGGTTTGTTTCTAGACAAAAAAAAGACATATTTATAAAAAAACGCTAACAGATATGTATAAACCACATAGCTTTAATTAATCTCCTTCCTTCCTCACATGCTATTATATCACAATCATCTCAAATACACAATATGAAACGTGCGTACCTTTTCCGTAAAGAATATTCTGCACCGTTAAACTGATTAATCCAAGAACTAACAGGTAATAAAAGTGTGTTTTTGATGATGAAACTAAAAATCATGCTTCCCAACCTCAGGTCTACGCTCCCTAAAGGGCCGTGCTAAAGATCACACGGGGGTTGTGCGATCCGTTGTCTGCTCGGTGATTGTGAGGTTATCGGGATTGGATTTGCACTTGTTAAGATAATAAGGTCAGAATTACATACTTACAGTACAATTAAAAACCTGCATAGAAAATTATTTTAAAATATTTAAAAGGTTGATGGTTATGTGAGCTGGGTTGTTGCGAGGCTCAGCGTTTCTTAAACACAAGCCCTGCTTCAAGAAAAAAGGCTACAAATCACTTACAAGATAAGAATCAAATTGGGAAGAAACCCATGTATGTTTTCATTCCAGTAAATAAATATCTATGAAGAACTTATAAGTGTGATAAGGATGATACCAAGCTTGTGATGCAATTAGCGTGAATGATCTAATCAACATTGTACGATATTACGCTTTCACAATATACAACCATGTTTTCTTGGGATTTTCACACGGCAGTCTATAGAGTTTCCATAAACTGATTGTAAGCAGACAGTTTATAAGCTATAACGCTCAAAGAAGAACAATCAGACTGGTTTGAGTTGACCGGGCGTCTACAGTAACACAAGTAAGCCCTCTTTACGACTGTGGTGAAGAGGGGGGAAAACAAAAACATCTCAGAACATCAAACCTTGAGGTGGATGGATTACAAGAGCAGAAGAGCTGCATCAGGCTTCATTCCTTGTCAGCCAAAAACAGGAATCTAAAGCGATATCTGTCTCATCAAATCAGCTGCATGTGATCGGTAATTGTTATTTAAATGGATTTGTTTTTTTTGGTCCTTGACTTGAATGGATTCATCAGCATATGATTAGAATATAAATGCGATTCCTTTGCAGTGTCTCCCACACGCAGGCGATTGACCACCATAAAAAAGGGAATGAGCGTGCTTTGTTTGCAATTTGGCGGTGACATGAATAAAGCTCAGGGTCAGGGAATGAAAAGGAGGGAGAGAGAGAGAGGGAGAGAGCTGGGAGAGGCAGAGGCATAGTCACATAACATCTAATGAGAGAAAAGAACTGGGCAGAGCTGGTAAAACATATCCTTTTAATGCTTAAACATTAATTTCCTTGGGTTTGATTGCTAGCCAGGCTGGCAAAGTGCTGCATTAGCAGTTGGCTTACACTGCGGCTTCGTTCTTTTACAGCAGCTCGTAATAATCTTATTCTTGTGTGCACTAGTGAGACAGAAATGTCCCTGACTGACCATCACCCATATGTACAACTGTCCACTATAAAACGATAACATGCACTGAAATCTACAGAAATATGTTTTTTTTAATTTTTTTTTTATTTTTAAACATTCAGCTGGGTGAGAGCAATCAAACAAGAAAATGCAGGGGGGGGGGGGGGGATAAGGGACATTACTTGTTTTTCCTTTTATTTGTCCTTTAAACAAGCCAATTAGATTTCTCCCCTAATGTGACCTCATATACTGTAAGAAGCCTGTTGGTTGGTCATCTCTAATATTCTCTGGAGCGGTGTGTAGCTCATTTACGTAGATACGGATATGGCATGTTTTGAAGGGGGAGCAAAATAATGAGAGATTGAGGGACTGTGGCGACGGGGTTACAGCGAGTGCGCCTCAAAATACAATAACTTCTGGCTTGACCAAGGAAAAGAACAAACAATATGCATCCAGCACCATGGACAGCTCTACCACATCCATAATTCACCGAGCCTAGCAGCTGATTATCAGCTATTATCAGGGTTTTATCCGCTCCCTATAAAAGGGCCGTGGCGACTCACTCCGGTGATTAGGATGTTGCCACTTTCCTTTATTGCCATATTTTCTTCTCCCCACAGACTCCAATCGCTTCGAGTACCCTGATTCCGGCTCATCGGCTCTCCTGATCTCAGATTATCTCTCCGAGGCTGCATCTTCTGTACTTCACCCTCACCTTCCTCACCGAGCACATCTGGACACTGACTGCACCTGTCTGAATTTATGCATGTCTGTTTGCGAGAGTGTGAGAAGTAAAAATAAAAGAGCACTTCTTGTTTTCCTCGCATCCGTGCTTTCCGGTGTTTTACCATGCCCACCAAGCGTTTACAGAGACAAAAAAGAAAGCATTGTCTGTGGAATATTTCAGAGCATTAAGACACACACACCTCCACACACACACACACGTGCACAGACTTTCCAGGCAGCTCTGAAACCTGTGTTAACTTGTTAAGGAAATTGTAAAATACGACACCTCTAAATGCAGTCAGGCAACCCGTTTCAAGTGACAGACTTCAGATGAATATCCGCATCTCTGTGTTCTGAGGGGCGGAAAAACTAAACCGTCCAAACTTTTTCAATTTAGAAAGAAAGCTGTGATTTAATGCAGGATTACAGGTCCTACAAGTTAAGCGATATCATTTCACCGTGACTATTTTCAGTTTTCAGCTATAGAAAACCAGGTCCACCTTTGCTCTGTGGGTTTTGAGCATCCGTAAAAACATTTCTGAAAATATAATCGACTCGTATGTTTAATTGAGATTAAACTGGATCGGTCATCATATTTAATTAAATAAGAATAAATAAGAAATTTTATGAAACAATATACTGTAGGTTTATTTATACAAACTGACAAAAATGGTTCATATTTAAATTAAATACACAGTTTCAAATAATTAAGGTTATTGTTTTGCAAATAATGCAAACAGCACTTCTGAATTCATCTTAGAAATCTGACTTATTAATATATGTCACATTTTTAAGTTTTTCCTTTGACACACCGTCATACACGTACACACACACGTTTGATCCCCTTAGCAAGTATATCTCAGACCTGTAGGAAGCAGAGCTTGAACACAAAAGCTTCATTTGGCGTGAGATTTGATCCATTTCCTACATTCAGCACTACAAGAGATTAACAGACTTACTGCTTTCCGTATCGACCTGTAATCTAGGTATCAAATGCAAAACATCCCTCCTCTTAACAGGGTGTATAGAATAGGCGATGTTCACAGACTGAGCAGGGGTAAAATGTGTGGGCGGGAGATTTAACAGAGGGTAGAGCATAAAGGCGTGAGTCTCTGATCAGTCGCATCAGCCTGTGACAGTAATCATGCTCGGCACTAAAATGCAGAGCGCTGCGTTCAGAACAAAGATCCTACAGTAATCTTATGATAATACAAAAAGCTTTCACACACACACAGACTCCCACACACACACACACATACAATGCACATATCTGTTTCAGTCATCAGAATGAAGCCATAATGTGTCTCCCTGTAATCAGTATTAAAGACCATAATCCTGTTATCCACTACAAAACATAATCTACAAAGCGTATTGCTTATTTCTATCATTATATAGTTTTATATTATAGTACCATTACTAGATTTATTATACTGTATAATAAAGCACATGCTGCTGAGCCAACAATCTGAGCCAAAATCTATATGCACTTTGGGTAACATCAAAACTTTAATTAAAACGTTTCTGTAGGTCAAAAACATTAAATAAATAAAATATATATAAAAACGAATAATTAATAAAATCGTTCATCCATTCAGCACTAGTCCCTGTAACAAAACTGATAAGATTCTATAATGATACAGTATATTAAAAGTATATAATCAATGATGACTACTGAAGTAGAATTAAAGTTATAATTAAGTAATAAAGTGCCTGAAGGACGTTATGAAGTGCTTCATTTTTCTTATATCATACAAGAATCATATATTAATGTTATACCGACTATAAACATTTGTTCCCTTTTTTATTCTCATGATGGTAGTGATAAACAAACAAACAAACAAATAAATAAATAAATAAATAAATAATAACTAGAAGTTCACACTCATAAGCGGGTATTAAAAATTGTCCAGCGCCATCAGTTGAATTTTGGAATGAACTAAAGTTTTTTTTTTCAAAGTAGATTTTTTGATGATATAAAAAAATCAATATCAGTGCATTTTCCGTTTAAATTTCAAAGGAGCACATCTTCTCTCCCCCGTGGGCCGATTGCGATGAATCAAAGCCTATATGTTACCTCAAGCTCGGCCAAACACGCCTGTGAAAACCCCATTACAAGTCGTTCAGTAGTTTTTACGTGATTCGTGCACAAACAAATAGACAGACAAAAAAAATAATTACAAAAATCATCTTAGTGTGTTATATTACTCATTTAACGCCCCCCCCAAGATACTTTTTTCGCAAATATCTTCAATATACAGACATGCCAACTTTACAGTTTTATTATAATAATAACAATAATAATAATAACAACAACAACAACAACAGCAACAACAACAACAATAATAATAATAATAATAATAATAATAATAATAATAATAATAATAATAATAATTCCATAACACTCATTCTGTGTGAAAATGCATTTCAAAGTTCACTTGAGACTCTTATGAAACTTCTGCAGTCCCACTGAGCTAAATCCTCAACTTGGGATTTCTGAAGTCTCAGTTAAATGATAAGTTGTGTTTTTTTTAGAAAAATTGAGGGGAGGGTTGACAGGAAATGACAGAACAGAAACAAATTTTTCCCTCAGACGTTCACCAACATTAAGCCTAACTTTAAACTATTAAAATATGTGACTTGTTCAATAATAATAAGAGTAAAATGTACAAGAGGACTCACACACTCTAGAATAATGCACTTCAGAGGCTCTCCTACTGTACATGCTGTGACACATCACACCCCCTCAACGTGTATTATTTTTGTACAACGACGCTGTCTGTCGTGTGTTGTTCCTTACCTAATATATACAGGCTATGACATTACCCTTACAAACACAGTGACCGGGCCTAGTGCTGCTCCTGTTATTAAACAAAAGCAAGGTGAAAACTGTACAAGAGCACTACGGTGTTTTCAGCAGCTTCATTATTTTAGTGATGCATTCTGGGAACAGACTTGTCTCTCCACTCCAGGCTTAAGCAATATACACCAAGTACTGAGCTACATGGCACACACAGTTTCCCTCTCTCTTTCTCTCTCTCTCCCCAACGCATAACGAGTTACAGAGAAAAAAAAAAAAAAAGAAGAAAAACAGCTTTGGGACGAATGTATTCTCCAATTTATTTTAGCATTTAAAACACCCAACCTCACAAGACATCATGAACACCCAGGACCAGTTTGGTGCCTTTACAATAAACACAGAGGATGGAAAAAAAAACAAACAGAAACAGCAGTCGGTCTTTTGAAAGAAACAAACATGTAAACATCCAAGTCAACTTCGAGAAGCTCCCTTAGAAAAGGAAAAGAAGTCACATATGGATAAGTGGAAAGCTTTTATTCCTGAGCAGAGACACAATGAGAGGACGAGTGAAGATTATTAAAGTCTGATCAAAGCAGCATTTGTGTAGAGAGTGTTTCTGTCTCAGAGGAGCTGCTAAGGACTCTCTCTCTCTCTCTCTCTCTCTCTCTCTTGCCAGCCAGTACAATGAGTGAGGAGGAAAGAAAGACGAGAAAGAGACACATAAAGGCAGCCAGAGAGAGAGAGAGAGAGAGAGAGAGTGAGAGAGCGCATGTCGCTTGTTTTTGATGCTTCAAAGCACCGCATGCGGAGGAACTCCACATCTTGTTTTATCCATGAGAGGTTTGTTTGTTTGGATGTTTTATTTACCATGCCACGGTGAGCGATCTGATTTGCTCAAGTAAGTTCTGTGGAACTCATCTAGACTACAGTACTCTATACTACAAAACTCTCTTACAGGAATAACCTAATATAAAGGGCCTTTTTGTTGTTGTTTTGAACAGGAATGTTAATAATAATAATAATAATAATATGGTCGGTATGTCTGCAGGCTGAGCCTTGCATAGTAACGTAACAACATTAATATCTGTTGTGTTATTCCACTGCAGGAAGCACATCGTCAGTGCAGGCATTCAAGCACTAAACACATGGCAGCTCGGGCTTGTGTACGTGATTCGCTAATTGTTTAAGCTACTCATGTTACATGTGTATGTTTCTTTGAACTGGTCTATAGCAGTGGTTCCCAAACTTTCAAGCCCGCGACCCCTAATTGAAGATCGACAAGATCTCGCGACCCCCACTATCAAAA
>JAQQZT010000039.1:3678361-3697226 GCA_030068275.1 Clarias platycephalus | reverse complement strand
CCGCCTTGTGCCCGAAGCTTCCTGGGATAGGCTCCAGGCCCCCCGCGACCCTGAACAGGATTAAGCGGTATAGAAGATGACTAACTGACAACACACGTCTATCAGAAAGCTGTATGACGGCAAATAACGGCTTATGTGGATCAATTTATCTGTGGAAAACTGGTGGACGATTATCTCTGCTTAATTATTCAGAAGTGACACAGCAAAACTTACTTCTGCTTCATTTTAATTTGAACTCTCTATTTAATTCGACAGACTGAAAATGTGAGGCCTGGGTTTTTTTTTTCCTTTCTTTTTTGTCATCTCGTTAATTCTCACCAGAGAATTGACACCAGACGAAAAGTAGGAAAAGATCCAAGCCAGAGAGAGAGAGAGACAGACAGAAAGCTGTCAGTCACACAGCCCCGACTCACAGGGGGGGTCGTGTCACTGCACAGTGCCAGCTGTACCAGCCTCGTCTCTGAATGTCAATGATTGAAATCTCTATGTCGACAAAAGAGCTGCCAAATTAGGCCATTCTTTAAAATAATATGCATGTGTTCTTGTTGCCAATATAACGTTCTGTTCCACTGGGTTTTAGTTTTACATTTATTCACTTAGCAGGCGCTCTTAGTCGCACAGACTTACGAGATGAGCAGGCGGCAGATGGTACAAGGATATGAGCTGCACAGACAGGCCTACAAGCTAAATACAATAGAGACTCTCAATACTTTTCACAATTTAATTGTAAGTTAAGTAACGAGAAGAACAGTAATTATAGAGAACGGATGCAACAGATATAAGTTCATACGTAAAAATTCACTTCAGTGGAACTAAGAAACCCAAACCTGCTCTAGCTCGACAATGCCCCTGTGCACAATGCTAACTCGTTAAAGACACGAGGTGTTAAGGTACTGGAGGAACTTGAGTGTCCTGCACAGAGCTCTGACTAAACTCAACCCCACTAAACACCTCTGGGATGAACTGGACCTGGAGTCTCAATGTCAGTGCCTGCGCGTACTAATGAACTCTTAAAGCTGAAAGACCACAAATGCCCACAGCCACGCAACAAAATCTACTGGAAAGCCTTTCTAGAAAAAGAGAATCAAGCTTACTATACAAGCGAACTTAATCAATCTGGAGTGAGATTTTCACCAAGCTTAAATGTGTGTAATGGTTACTTTTGGCTCTTTAATGTCTCTTTAAGTCATGAGACACTAGTATAGCAAAACCAGTGACTTTATTAGGCCATACATTAACACAGAAGGACAAATCTCTTACTCACCGGTCCTCTCCAAAGTGCACTTTGTAAAAAGAAGACAGCCAGTTTGATCGAGGAGTTAAACAGAATTAACCTTCATTGAACAAAGAGAGATTTATGCGACACCAACTATCATCAACTAGCAACACCTTCCTTACAAACATACCCCTGTGGATTTATGGCAATTCACACCTCCACACCCTGATGTCAATGCAATCTCACAACGCCACAGGTGTGAACCACACGGTGTTTGATATCCGAGGACATTCCCAGTGTTCTCTAGCCTCTACTGAAGCTCTTCTGTGATTATGTTCCCTGAAGCTGGTTAAAGAAGCAGATCGTTATTGTGCTTTAATTATGGCTGCTGTTAAACTCAACATGTACACTACTAAACACTTTATAAAAGACCAATAAGTAGTGGGTATTTTTTTTTCTCTCATTCACCAAGCAGAAAAAAAACAAAAACAAAAAAAAAAAAATATATATATATATATATATATATATATTATCTAGTAGGCTTAGGCAATATGACCGAAAATAATCATATCCTAACTCTTGCAGGCATTTTTATGATACACAATATGTATAAAAAATATACAGTATACAGTAATGTTGGATTTAACAAAATGAAATTTATGGAGCATTTTATTTATACTATATACAAAATACAAATATTTAACACTTAAAAGAAGATGGTGGCGCAGTGGCATAGGGTTCGATTCCCAACTCAGGTCTGTGTGTGGAGTTTGCATGTTCTCCCCGTGCATGGTGAGTTTCATCTGGATACCCCGAGTTTCTCCCACAGTCCAAAGACATGCAGATTAGGCTAACTTACATCCCCAAATTACCCATAGTGCATGCATGTGTTTGTGTGTGTGTGTGTATGTGTGTGTGTGTGCCTTATGATGGACTGGCACTCTGTCAGGGTGTACTGTGCCCAAAGTCTCCTTAGACAGGCTCCTTGTATTCAGTGACCCTTTACAGAATAAGTGGTATAGAAAATGAATGAATAAAAATGATTAATCAGTTACAGTTAATTGTTTTAACATTACGGTGTTCATTCATTTCGATCCTGCATGTTCCTGAACGTACCGGAACTAGTGACAGTATCTGATTCTTTTCTCCATATCACTTGCTTTGAGCTCCTGAACGACGGTGACACGATACACATGCAATTTTGCTCTTTTTGCTGCTATCTGACATAATGAATAAGACTTCCCAGTTGCTCGTCACCGACTGTGTCCTGAGACATTTTCAGATGGCCTCTGCCATGAGAAGGGATCAATGATTCTGTCATTTCCAGTTTCCGTACCATCCTCTGAGTACAGTAAAACCCTTTGATGGTACGTCAGGAACACCATATTTCTTCCTAAATTCACCCTGACATCGCTTAAACGAATAAGTTACCCAATAGATTCGCACTATGAAGACGCACTACTCACTACTGTACAGCATGCTGATGGGAAGTCGAGTGACTGAATGAAGGGATATGGTGTAAAAAATGGCGCGATGGCTGTCTGGAGCCTACGTTATCAGTCCGACTCAGGGGCAACCCGGCGTGTTCAAAGCTCCATATACTGAGGAGCACATTGTATGTTGCTTCGCGCTAATTTTTCCGTCCTAGCCAAAGTTATTCCAGACTATTCGGGGCCTCTTTCGAGTGAATCACTCTGTATCAGTTCATCTGTAACTTTATAATATAGATTAAATGGACTTTGGAGGTCTTTGAGGAGGTAAAATGTCACCATTTCTTTATATTCCTGCAGATAGTGCACTCTGGACTATTTACATATTTTCACCGTAGGAGTGAATTATTTGCTAAGTTTGTTTAGAAATAATAATTATGGTGGAGTGCAGAGATACCTGCTGCTCAGTTAAATGTTAAACTCTTGTATTTGAAGTTAGTTTGTATTGTTTAAATGCTGCCCTTGGCATTTAAGTGAAAAAAATAATTTACAAAAAACGGGCTACATTTATTTAAATTATATTACATACAATCAAAGGTTTAAAATTGTACCAAAATGTAATGGGGAATGGGGAAAAGTGGATGAATGTAACATAGAATCGAGATATTTATAAAATTGTGATACAACTAGAATGGCAAATTTTGATCGGTACCAAGGTATCTTCATAACATCGTATCGGGAGATGACTGGTGATTTCCGTCTCTAGTGCTAATTCAATTTGTATCACGATTCTGTTAGTATCATAAATGTATTTTATTTTATTAAAATCCTAAACAAACTTTGATACATAATTTGCTCCTACCACACAAAATGCTGTGCTGTCTGCCAGTGTAGTGTATAAATAGTTTAAAGCATGAGTCCTGTAGCTTTATGGACAAAATGCAACACATCAAATGCAAACAAATATAAATCCATTTTTAAAAAATCATTAAAAAATTGATTTTTTATTTTTTTTTCAAGATACATTAACTGCCACACGAAAGAATCACGATATGTAACTGAATCGATTTCCCTCATCTCTATTAATTCAGCTCTGAAATGATTCACTTTTTCATGCTGTTTATTTGCGTCGTTCCTGGTGTGTAAAGACCTTAATGATAAACAAATGAAAAAATAAATCGTGAAACAGCTTGACAAGAACCATACATGTTAATAATGAAGCCGTTTAAACAAAACTTGCACACACTTTCTTTTTGTAAATTTTTTTCCCATATAGAAAAAGAAATAAAAGAAGACACACCATTATTTACATAAAAGGGCGGCAACTTTTAGGAAGAATGAACTATTCTTCTACATTCTTCATGGAGAGACATTCAGACTGATGTAGCTGCAGACATTTGTTAGCATTCTTTTAACAAATAGGATTAAAATCCAATCAAACTCTTAATGCAGCAATTAAAACTCCATCACAAGTCACTGTAACCGTGGGAGAGTGGAGACGGTACTTCAGAAAGACATAAAAATTTTTCATCCTGCAATTACCATTCGATTTGACAATTAGCATATAAATGGTGTTAATAAGACTGAAATATGGCACTGTTTCATTACAGCCTTGAGTCAGAGTTTTTCATTCGTGTACAATTTAATGAGTCTCTTTAGAGGACTTTGGGGTCAGGGTGAGTCAAACCACTCTTAAAGGTAAAAAAGGAGACATACGTCATGAGGGAGGGACGCATCGAAGTGCTAAAATGAACGGCTGCTAAAAAAGAAAAAAATTAAATGATTGTGGAAGAAGAATGGATATTATGAAAGATGAAATTCATGACTAAAATTAAATATATGTAAACTGAATGTTTAACTGTGTGTGTGTGTGTGTGTGTGTGTGTGTGTGTGTGTGTGTGTGTGTGTGTGTGTGTGTGTGTGTGTGTGTGTGAGCTATGAATGAGCATACTCAAGCTGAAGCTAAATGGCTAATCCAATTTTATCTATAATGACCAGAGATCTGTCAAATCGTTGAAAAAATGTCTGAAGCAGCTTCCAATCCATCAGTCAGGTCAAATAAAGGTAAACTTGGCAGACGCGTCAGGCCGAGGTCCTCCATTAATCTTTACAGTCATGTGTAATTAGCATCAGCTGCATGAGCGGCCAAGATGCCATAAATAACTGAAATGCAGAAGCGGAAAAAAAGAAGAGCTCGTCTTCTAACGACCCTGACAAACAGCAAGAGCGACCACCATGTCAGAACGTCTCGTAAATCTGCTTCTCTGTTGTTGTTTTTTTCTATAAGCTACTGTATAACCCACTGTTTAACTTGCTACATGTGTTCTTCTTCCATTTGGCTTTCAGGAGAGTCCATCAAGTTAGGGAAATACTGATCCGACTTTAAAGTCAGGAACTAAATTAAAAAAAATCTCATTTTTAAAAAAGCCTTTTTTTTTTTTGGTTTTTGGTTTTTGGTTTAAAGGATCGATGCAGGTCCTGTAAGACGAGCGCTTCAGTCAGGAGCTCTCAGAAGCAGAGTGTGTGTGATGGCTAACATCAAATAGGCAAAGTGCATGAAGTGTGACAGAGTGCAGTCCTCAGGCCAAAGCTGTTAGGAATGAGAGGAGGCAAGCGGCCAAGCAGCAACTCATACTGAGACTGAGACACGGACTATCAGAGATAAGGAGGCACGCACAGACACACACACACACACACACACACACACACACACACACACACAGTCTAATCTATCCACCTATTGCACTTTTCAGATCTAGAACTTGTTTCCTCGCACTTGTTTCCTCGACCTCTCTGTTCTTTACCTGCTGGCGCACAAACACACAGCACAGGTGATCTTTTTTTTTCTACTTCAGGGAATAACATGTGTGCTGGCAGAATATCGCCTTTTCACTGTTCCCAGGTCAGATGGCTGATCTGTCTTGCAGTGCTGAGTCCTCTCATAAATATTTAATCTATTTCTTTCTTTCAGTTCACACACAGAACAAAAAAAAAAAAAAAAAACTCAGCTCAGGTTTCCTTTTTTGTCCGTTAAGAATTCAAACGTGTTCTGCTGGGATTTAATTAAATCAGGCCGCTCTCTTAAAAAATGACTCACAAATATGCTAATAACATTAGGGACTTATAATGTGCCGTGATCGCTTCATGCACAGAATGAGGCCTTTTCTCTTTTCTTTTTGCAGAATGTATATATATATATATATATATATATATTTATTTATTTATTTATTTTATTTTATTTTTTTTTTTTTTTTAAAGAAAGGAATATATTACAAGAGCAGAATGAAGAATCCTAAAAATATAAGATGCTAATCAGACAGGAAGGTGGAAGTAGACTTTGACAATTAGAAATGATAGAACGCTCTGCTTTTAAAGATAACCGAAACAGCTGACACTCCATGTTCTGCATTATGTTCAAAGCAAATTCATACCTCCATCTGCAAATAGGCGTCCAATTAAGGTAAGAACATGAGTGGTGCCAATTAGAAAGCTCTTTCTAATTACTGTCAAGAACATTTCAGAGATTTCTGGTTCACTGTTGTAATTGAGCTTTCACACTTGTCATTTATTTTTTTTTTATTCACAGAGAAAATGGGAGATAAGGATGTAATAGCATGAGAACATTTATGGTATGATTTAGCTCCAGCAAAATGTGAATTTATACCATTTCCAAGTCATCTGCAATTCCAATTAAACTCTTCCAGCGTCTCCCTTCATGTTTGATTCATAGTCTAAGGGTTGCGACTGAGACAGTATGAGACATGCTCTCAATCGATCTCAATTTAGTTATGAGGTGGAGGATAAACAAAAGGGTGATGTGATTACTTCGGAGAAAGAGAAGCAACAGGCCTTAGCAATCGATTGAATGCAGAGAGAAGAGCTTGCTGGTGAACCATTACATCAGAAAAAGGCTAAAGGGCACTGGATGTGTTTCTTGCTGTGTTAAAAACATGACTAATAAGACACAGTATAGAGAGTATGCAGCGGACAGCTAAGACAAACTGGTTAGCTAATAGCCGGTTAACCGATAGTTAATTTCCACTTGTAGATCAATAAAGCACATTTGTTATATATCTGCTTATGTATTTAATGATTCTTTATAAAATGCATAAAACAATTTATATTATTATATTTCTGTATTATATATAATAAGTAAAGATGCATCGATTCATCGGCCAATGACCGGAATCTGAGATATTTTACCTTGATCAATCATGACTGGCCGATCAGGTTCATTTATATCCGATACTGTGAAAGTCAAACCACCAGGCAACAGAAAAAAATTTGCCTTATCATTTAGAGACCCCGGCGGTGTTCTTAGGTGAAGAGGTGTCGACTATTTACATTCTCATATCAACAACACTATCTACTGTACCAAGTGTATTATGCCTCCCCCAACGATGCATGAGCGCAGCCGGCTGGCATCACATGTCTCAGAGGAAGCATTTTCCGGTTGGTAGTAGTCACCTCAATTTCAGACTGATTTTTTTAATAATCCTTTTTGGGGGATATTTCCCAAAAGAATCCTCGTAACGCAAAACATTGTGTGCTAGGTTGCCTGCTGTCCATTACGCTTGGGAGATCTGGCTGCATGTTTTGTTTTAAGTTTTGTGGGGATGCGCAAAAAAATTAAGGGGACTATAGCGGTCTAGTCCTAAATCAGAAAATTTGGAATTTGGGGGGGGGGGGGGGGGGCGTGAAAAGAAATTAAACCCAAAACCCCCCCCCCCCCCCCCCCACGGAAAAGGAATTTCACCCCATACCCTGTGGTGACGAGGGATTGAGACACCCTCTACCTGTACACTTCGGCTTGATTATTGTAATGCCCTTTATGTTAGAGATGGCCGGGCCTCGCCTGCACGGATGTAGTTGGTCCAAAATGCTGCTGCACATTTTTTTTACAGGACGATGTAATTGGGACACATAACTCCGTGAGCAGTTCGGAGTCAAGTTCAAGGTCTTGTTAATTGTCTAAGGCCTGAATAATTTAGCACCACCATATATTTCTAACCTTTTGAAGCCATATAGTCCGGCACTGTCTCTCAGGTCTTGTGATCAGCTTCTACATACAGATGCCAACTCTACGCTGAAAAGTCAGGACGATCGTTTCTTTTCAGTAGCAGCCCCTAAACTCTGGAATGAGCTCCTCCTGTACATCTGGCAGGCACCTACTCTTCATACTTTTAAATTCCACTTTAAAACTTAATCTCATCTTCTTATATTCTTTGGCATTTAATACAGTGTGATGACATACACTACCGCTCAAAAGTTTGGGGTCACTTTTTCCCCAAAGTTGACTCCATGGTCGTTCCTGATTTTTATTTCTTTCTGCAGGTAGAAGAGGTACGTTTTGGTCTTGCCTTCCTGGGAAGGTCTTCATCAGAGCCAGTTTCATCATGGTGCTTGATGAGTTTTGCAAATGCACTTAACAATACTGTTCTTGCAAGAACTGTTCCAGAAAGGCTGACGTCCGTGCCTTAAAATAACGACTATTGTTGTTATTGTTGTTACATAATTACCTAATTCCATATGTGTTATTTCAAAGTTTGAAAATCCCCAGTATTGTTGCATAATGTAGAAAAGAAAAATCACTAAACAAAAAAAACATTTTTGCTAATTTGCAAGTGATCCCAAACTTTTAAGCAGTAGTGTATTATTTTCCCTGTTTTCAGTCATCAGTCATCAGTCATTTTCTATACCGCTTAATCCTGTGTTCAGGGTCGCGGGGGGCCTGGAGCCTATCCCAGGAGACTTCGGGCACAAGGCAGGGTACACCCTGGACAGGGTGCCAATCCATCGCAGCTGTTTTCATTTATTTTTATTTATTGTTTTACTGTTTTACTGTTTTTGTATTTCCTAATGAGGGTGGACTTCTTATTGATGTTTATAGTTTTAATAGTATTCCATTTCATTTTATTTTATTTTTCAGTGTATGTTTTTATGTCTGTAGCTATTTTTGGATTATACAGCACTTTGGTCGACTGTGTTAAATGTCCTTTAAAAATAAATTTGACTTGACAGTATTACTGAGTTTTTTGCACAAAAAAAACAAAACAGTGCAATAATAATAGAAGGTGTTGCCCTCAGGGCCTACTAATAAAACACAGGGTGTCAATGATCATAAATACTTTTCGGCACTATTAACAGCAAACAAATAGTCCTGAGATCGTTGTGATTGATTGTAACACACAAAACGACAACAATAAGTCACAGCGCTCTGTCCAACAGGCGTTAAACTCACATTCTCGGTCAGAGTTAAACCCACTGTCTCATTTTACTACTGTTATGTTATGCCGGTGACAAATATCACCTTGTGCCATGGATTTTAATGCCATAAATCTACACACGATGAGGAGAGGAGCCATAAAACAAAAGAAGGTCTGCTCTCCTTGAATAACAATCACCAGGGTGGAGAAGTCAGTCAAAGCGAGCATAAATTTACTCCAGCATTCCTCTGCATGCTTCGGGATAAATAATGAGGAGCTGACAGGAAGAATACAGAACTTTTTCTTCTAAAACCGTTTCGGCTGCAGAAAAAGAAAAAAAAAAAAAAAACGGAGATGAAAATGAAACGCTGATGGCTAAAAATTGACAATGTTCTTGATTACTAACAAGCACAGATAATCATGCATGACATTGTGGGTCAGACCTTCTTGTTAAAATGCAGGAGTGATTGAACAATAAGGGTCCTTAAGAGGTTTTCCATCTCCTGTAGGACAGTTATTAGCTTAATGGAGCTCACAAGCCTCAATAGGTCCATCTTGCGTTGTTTCACAGGGTGGAGATGAAGTGCTTTTATATCGTATAATACACACCCCATATGTAATGTGTTTTAATCTGGAAGATGGTGTTTCTTATCACCTTACCAGGCACATCAGAGTAATCAGGTTTAACCTGTTTCTGTCTGAGGAGAGACTCAGGCTGCTGCTGCTGCTGTAACCAAGGTGAGTTTGTTGTAGGTGTTCATGATGCTATGCACATGACTAAATCTGTAACATACATCTGCACATAAAATCTAAAATGTGAATAGAGTAAAAGCCAAAAAAACTCCCGTTCATAATAAAGAAATATAATTATCATTTTTAGCACCATTTCTGAGAAAGCACAATTACTGCAAAACAGCCTTATGGTGATGAATTAAGAGAACAGATGGAAAAATGAATCTGCTCCATTAGGTTCCAGCATGTGATTCCATCCCCGTACAGCTCAATTAGATTCCCAGATCAGTAGCTCCATGTGGCCTCTTCATTTGCCTGAGCAACATGTATTGCGCAGTAAAAGCAAATGACAAGGGAATGCAAAGAAAAGTGAGTCCCTAGTTTCTTAAATCTTTACATGGACAAACTCCTATGTTGCTGGATGGTGTGTACGATTGAGCACAGACATGAGTAGGTCCGTAAAATGCTTTCGACTGGTTCTGTGCATGCTAATTTCCACACTGGTGATTATTACGTAACTCCTTATCACCACTAAAACACAACAAAAATATTGAGAGGGTTTACTGGGAATAAGGAACAGTTAATTTCTGGTTAAGTATGTAAGATCTCTTGCAATGAGACCCATGTAGAACCTATGAGGCATCTCCACAGCTGGATAATCATGGTGGAAAGTAGGGTAAGTTGTTTTAAATTACAAACAGCACCATGCATGGCCAAAAATCTGTTCAAATTATGTCCATATATGCTTGCTGAACATCCCGTTTCAGATTTGCTGTTACCATAAGCTCCACTCTTCTCTTCCGGGGATGACTTTACACTAGATTTTGGAGAGTGGCAGTAGAGATTTGTGTTCTTTGTGGTCAGGGCACATCAGGGCTCTGTGGTGGACACTTAAGCTCAGTCTGTGCACAGGAGCATTGTCAGACTGGATGAGGTTTGACCCTTATTGACCTTTATTATTTTATTCCAGTGAATGAAATTGTAATGCTACAGCACATAAAGACATTCACTACAAATGTGTACTTTGGACTTTGTGCTAACAGTTTCGTAATGAAGCACATATGGGTGTGATGGTCAGGGGTGCACATACTTTCATCCATAAAGAGTATACGTACTGCAAGGGACGAGTTGCTTTCATGCATCGAGGGCTGATTTGGACAATTTTATGCGCATTTCTCCATGAGTCGATTGGATCCGGGCTCGTCTCTATACGACTCTGATAAATAAAACTCTTTATTTCCTTTTACCTCACGTCACTACGGCAATATTTTTGCATAATGTGGACTGTAAGTGTGGTCTGCACTGATGAACACATATTAGAAATAATGGAAATCGTGTGTGAACTCATTCTTCCAGTAGATAATATGGTTACTGTTCAAATGGTCATACCCAGCAGTGCGTTACTAAAATGTACCACAATGTCAGAGTCATTCGAAATTCTTGGTAGGGAAACACTGAATTTCTCGTGACAGGGACGACAAACTTCATTTTTTCCACTCTATAATTTCATCCAGTTTCCTACTACAGAAGACATTACTCAGGCTTCATGCAGACTTTGGTCTATTTAAGTGTTTGTGTGTATAGTATGTGTGCGTGTGTGCGTTCTTATTCAAATCACCCAAAATCACCCCCAGTATCGGTCCAACTTGTCCATTACCATAACGCATCTCTCTGCTTTGACACTGAGGGGAATTGCAATTACTCCATCTCTATTCCTCTTGTCACTATGCATGCAAATAGAAAGTGACAAAAGCGTTCCTCATTTATCTGGCCTGACGTAACCGCGGGTGGATTAACACAAGATCTGAGGGGAGCCGGTTGAAAATGCATGAGGCTGTGCAGCACTATTCCAGGTCCTCCTTTTTCCTCCTCCTTTCTGTTACACTCTCATTATCATCACGCTATCTGGCAGTAAAAGGGCAGGCCTGGTTGTTGACTTACTCAGATGGGATGTGTTTGTGTCATCCAGCTCTGTGTAAAACTCCATCGGCGTTCCTCCTGCTGATTTCGGTCCTTGTTAAAACGTCGGGAAAAGGTTATCGGTGTCGGAACACACTTATCAACACTGTCTATCTCGTAATGGTGGTGTGAGACTACACGCTCGCAGCTGATTCTGTGGGATGCCCACAAAATAAGAAACAACAGAAATCAAAGAGGAGAAAATGATAAACAATTACATTCACTTCATTTGAAACAGAAGCTTCTGTGGAAGGGTTCGAATCTCTCATCAACCAGCATTTCCTTTGTACTTATGCAGCTAAGCTTCAGCCAGTATCAATGAAAAAGGATTCTACTGATCCAATCAGAAATTGCTCCTGGTCAACAAAGGAGGACAAACACAGAGGGAGTTAGTCACTGGTGTTCTCTAGGGCTTACTGGAACCACAGAGATAGATAATCTGTCAATTTTCTTTACAGAGCCACAATAAAAAGAAGGGCTTTTTCCTCCTGGTTGCAAACACCAATTCTTGCTGAGGCAGAAAATGTTTGATACAACAGGGACTGAGTCTGAACTCAGATGCTCCTTACTTCACCTTTCCTGTACTTTCCTCCAGATCGTCTCCTAAAATTAAAAAACGGCTGAAGAATCAATAGTTTTCTTTCTGACTTCATTACAGTACAGGACTTTTCACATTCACAGAACGCCATTAATGAAGTAGCTCTGAGCGATGAAGCCCTTTTGAATGTTCCAACCAGAGAATAAAAGCAGGGTAAAGGGCTAATAGCAGAAAGGCCTACCTGTCAAACTGCCTCTAATTGCATTAGATTTCTGCCCAGGCGAGCGTGTCAGATCCGTCTGATTCATCTTAGGAAAGGTGCAGAACACAAGCAGACGCAGAAAAGGACAAATCCCTGTACAAGAGCCTCTGATATTTCTGTCCCTGTCAACATCCAGCGTCTGCTCACCGAATTAGATGGATTGAATTGATTGGGCTTGTGTGGCTCAGGACAAAGCTACACATAGCCCACGCGAAAAACAAATGAGAAAGAAATTAAACCATAAGACGCAATAAAACACTTAGTATATCTCCTATGAGCCTTAGTGTTGTATCACAGGCAACAAAATGCACAACAAACACAAAGCATCAATAAAAAGAAAGCAGGTTATACAGCATGCAAAAATTTTCACATAGAGACATTTAAGACATAGAGTATCATGTGATATATATGAGACTTTTTTTCACGTTACACACCGTGAGCACAAGGTTGTAAATAGCACTTTCCCCTGAATGTGTTTGGATGCCCTGAGAGCAGCAGTTTGATTGGTTTCAGGTGTCCTGGACAAAGCGAGTAAGCGTGTGAATCACATTTCACTACCAAGAAAATGCTCCCATGACAGAGGTACTCATGTTCTCTATTTGGCTGTGTGTCATATCAGGATGCTAATTAAAAGGTGCAAACTCAGTGAGAACAAAACTGACATCTTCGCCAGGAGCTGATGGGACAAGCTATAACGTATGAGCATTTCTTTTTAAGCAAATAAGTGATTATGTGTTGGACGAATAATGCTGTCAAAATAGATGCTAACGATAACTGTAACCTCATCGAACATTTTGAAGGATTTGAGACAAGTTAAAATTTTACTTACTTTACTTACATTGAAATGTAAAGATTTGCTTTCATTTTCCTTTGTAATAAAGTACATGTACAATTTATTTCAGTAAATTTTTATTAAAAATATTGACCAATTTTAAAGCCTACTTTTTACCCACCCTGTATACAAAACTCTGAACTGCTTGCATATTAACCTTTATAATGAACATCACATTAAATGGTAGGGACAGGAATTACCAGTCACCACCCAATACGATATTATAAAAATAACTGGGTGTTGATTTGATTAATATTGCGATACCGTAAATATACAAATATACTCTGATTCAATATTATATTTTTATGATTTTGTTACAAATTTATAACCTTAAACTTTAAAAAAAAAAAAAAAAAAACTTTATACCTGGGCTTATTCAACAGCTTCACAACTGAATTGAATGAGTAATTAAATGTAGCCCATTTTTTATAACTTTAATTTTCTCACTTAAAACCGAAGCTCTTAAGCATTTAAACAAAGTGTTACTGAGCAGCACATATCTCTTTCATCAGCCATAATCTAAACAAACTTAGCAAACAATTTACTTCTCCCACATGTGATGCCAGTTTGGGAATATTTTAGGGGGTACCACCAGTAGGATTATAAAGAAACAACAACGGTTTTGTGCCTCAAATTCCTCCAAAGTGTGCATGTTGAGCAGTTGTTAGCACACGACCACGTGTGGCTTCAAATGTGTGTTTCTAAACTAATTTGTGCAAGCGGTGTAATCATGTATAACAAGTTTGGTTGGTTTTGAGACCAATTCAATTGAGGTCAATTTTCAGTTTGCAGAAAAAGGCAAATCAGTGTCTTTTTAATGTGCCCACAACTTGTATTTAATAACATAAAAATGTGTTTCTGTTGCCCCACTCAAGTTTGTGCATTTGGCACAGAATCGATTATATCCAATGTGATTGGTCATGGCTGGTCACTGAAAAACAGCCAATACCGGTCACTGGCTGATCGACTGGTGCACCTCCATTATAACTGTATTAAATCATTAAAAAATCGATTTAGAAGACAATATGGCAATATGTGAATTGGCACACAAAAGAACATCTCTATTAAATAGCATCCAGGATATATTTGCTAATGAATTTCCAAGTTTTCATCACCTACCCATAATGCAGTCTGGGTACCACACTTCTTCTCCAAATAAAGAAAAGTGATATACTGCAGCAGCCATTAAATCCTTTCCTACTAATTTACCTCCTCATCTCAAACATATCATCTTCCAAAGCTTCATGGTCACTGTCTCAAAGACTGCCAACAAGCTGAGCTGTGGTGTAACTCATTTTTGTACAGCTTAATTGCATTGTGGGAATAGGAGTTCAGCATATGCACCAACATCTCTACTATTTCTACACTTAATTTGCATGAAGTGGTAGAAGCTATCCTTCTAATCATTATCACTTATGTTTGAAATTGCTGAAATGGTTTCTTCTGTTGTACATGCATTAGCATTAGCAATGCCCACACTCAATTGGTCCAAGCAGTTCTTATCATTGCATTGGCTTGGTAAGCTCATTAACTTAGCACATGTTGACAAGCAGAATGAATCATTTTGGTTGGAAATTGCCAAGGAAAGTCGGAAGCCTCAATGGATGTAATGTCAATGGTAAAATAAGGTCTTGCCTTGACTTACCACTGATATCTGATTAGTTGGGACTGAGAGTTCAGTTCACATTGAAGATCATACCACTATCCCAGTGGGCATGCAGTCTATTAACGAGGTCTTAAGGTCACCTTAACCTCCTGAGACCTGGATGCCACCGTTTTTGTAAGTTGTAATTTGTCCTTGCTGCTTATCTTTACGAACACATGATAACTATAACCTTTAGAAAAATGAATTTAGAAATGTATGGAAGTAGTTTGCCAAAAGAGTTGTACCTTATGATCCTCATATGGGTTTTGCACAAAAATATCAACTATTGCTGTGAATCGATTACAAAAAATGATCTAGTTAATCCCAGTCCTATTCTGTGATTAATCAAGATTAATCAAATGTTTTAAATATTCAGATTTACTTGTATTATAAACGAATAAAGAAATGCATGACAAACTGGTTAGATGAAAACAGATTTTGCAGTTTTATAATAACTAAAACATTAACATTTAGCAAATATTAAATAAAAATAGTAAAAAAAAAAAAATAGTCCACACACCAAAAAATCACAGGCGTTGACGCGTTAATATTAACAGCGCTAATTTATACACATTGAAAGGTCAAGAGGTTAAGACCTTAGGAAATTATTCCTGGAGGTGTCAACATTCTTAGGTATGTAATGGGCCCTAAAGACATCCTGAATAGGTCTCTAGTTATGAAGACGTCCTGCTGTCCTACCTGTGTCCACTGAGACAAGTCAAAGGGCAAATTAAAACATTTGAACCATCCGACACGATGGTGTAGTGGCTAAAACTGTGGCCTCACGTCTACAGGGTCAAGGGTTTGATTCATGCCTTGGGACTGTGTGTGTGGAGTTTGCATGTTCTCCCTGTGCTTGGTGGGTTTCCTCCATGTACTCCAGTTTCCTCCCACAGTCCAAAGAAATGCAGATTAGTTTAATTGGCTCTTCCAAATTGCCCATAGTGTGTGTGTGTGTGTGTGTGTGTGTGTGTGTGTGTGTGTGTGTGTGTGTGCCCTGCGATGGATTGGCATGGTACCCCACCTCGTCTACCCTATGTCTCCTGGGATAGGCTCCAGGCCCCCGTGACCGTGCATAGGATAAGCGGTGTGGAAGATGAATAAATGAATGAATGAAAGTTTGAGCCACTGCTTTATCGTTAGAATTGCATGGACAAGGAAAACCTTAAACATCTCTCAGATACACACCAAGCAGTTTGTGTGTATAAGGATGAAGCAGTGCATTAATACATACAAACCGAAGTATATTACTGATCAGACTCAGTACAACAACGTTTCTTTGACTGGTTCTCTAACGCCACGGCGAGATGCACACAGGAAGCGAGTGACTTACCTGCTCATCTCCTTCGTGCGCCTTCATCAGGTGTTTCTCTCTGTACAGGGACCACAAGCCCACGTTGGGCAAAAAAATGAGAGCCAGCATGAATAAAAATGCCATCTGCAACACGCGCTTCTGCCTCCTCTTCATTGTGAAACTTCCGATTTCAGTCCTTACTGGAGTTCAGGTGTGTTCAGGTGGGAACAAAGAAGCTCTGCGGAGTCACACCAAGATGGTGATGATGATGATGATGATGACAAACTTTCACCTGAAACGCAAAGCACAACATAACATAACATAACATAACATAACACACAGAGCTGGCTGAAAAGGGAGGCAGTGTATAAACAACGGATAACTTAGTTACAGACCGAACACTATATTATGTAGCAGGTTAGAACAGCGTGTTTTCATGCATAAAGCCATATATGGACATAATCCGCGTAGTGTTTAGTATCGGGGGGGGGGACATTATTTAGGAGGTTAGCTTAGCAATTCTCTATCACTTTAAATACAGCGTTAGGACGACAGACTAATGAGTTTAACGTTAGCGCTTAGGCTGGCTGAAAGATAGCTGACTCTAAAAGAAACGTAGCTAAAATAAGAATTGAATTTAATCATGACTTACTGTAGAGGCGTATTTTCATGATGACACACACACAAGCACAAAGAGCGTTTCTTCGTAGTCCTTCTATGTGGTTTATAGTCACGACGCTCAAACTAATACATATTTTTACAGCAATAATAATACAGAAATAAACGTTTACATATAATAAAAATTTTAAAAAAGAATCCGTTTTTCCGTTACAGTTTAAATTCCCCAACGGCCAACGACTCGTGCCGGCTCACGCAAGGATTCAAAATAACCCTCGCGCTCATCTCTTAAAGGATTTGTGCGCGCGTGGTGCGCGCGTGTGTGCTAAGAGAGGGAGAGAAAGATCCAGCGATAAAAAAGAGAGAGAGAGAGAGAGTGTGTGTGTGTGTGTGTGTAAGAGAGAGAGAGAGAGGTGTCGATGAAGGTCTCGGCTGTTATTATTGTTGTTAGTAGTAGTAATATTATTAGTAATATTAGAAGTATTCTTCTGTCGCGCTCGAGCTCCGGTCGGATAAATCCGTTATTTCACCACGTGCACGCGTATGAAAACATTCCCCACACGCGCGCGATTCCTCTCCTCTCCGACCCTGGAGTGTAGGTTGTTTGAGATGTGCGTGTGTGTGTGTGAGAGAGAGAGAGAGAGAGAGAGAGACGGAGGTGTGTGTGTGTGTGTGTGTGTGTGTGAGAGAGAGAGAGAGAGACTCGCCGTTATGCCGTGCGTGAGAGAGAGTGGTGTGCGCAGATTCAGACGTACGCTAATTTCCTTCCTAATTTATTTAATTGTTTGTTTGTTTGTTTGTTTGTTTATCAACCACGCTTTTATGAAGAACGAAACGCATCCTGTTGAAGGAAGTGATTCCAGAGCGCGCGCTTAGCATCCATGCACTGGCATGCGCGCGCGCGCCTGCGCGAACGCATAAACGCACGCGCCCCCACAAAGCGCGTGCTCATCACCTAAACCCACCTTTAAATTCTTTTCACTATAAAAGATTTAGCACCGATCACTTCTTCCTGCTTTAGGCTTTCTTATACACACTACTCACCTAATTCTGATCTTTCCCAGCATGCCATGTCTTTCTCTGGTGCGTTTATTTTTATTTTTTTTCAGAAGGTGCATGTGAGAATAAGCAAAAGATATATTTTCGATAAAAGATATATCGATATATTGTATAAGTGTATTAACTACATGTTCTTTCAGCAAGTCAGAAACTATTGCGACGTACTGTATTTAATTTCCATAATGATTTTTTTCTTGACCGCCAACAGGGGGGGCAGTGAACCCACCCAATGAACCAAAATGTCCAAAACACACAAGAAGTCTCAACGTATCATTCATTGATAATTGTAGTTATATAGGCTATATATGTGTGTGTGTGTGTGTGTGTGTGTGTGTGTGTGTATATATATATATATATATATCATACACACATGATTATCATGTTAAAATGTTCAGTGGTCTAGATCATGATGAACTTATAAATATAGTTTAATCTTAACCATGACAGCGTGATTTGATGTAATTATAATATGATTTATCTGGTTTGGATTCTTTAAAAAGTAAATAACTAAATAAACAACCTTGTTGAATTGGAGATTTCAAATACGTTTGTTCAGAAGGCAGAAAAATTAATTTCCATACAGTACCAGGCAAACATTTGGACACCCCATCTAATGGTCTTTATGTGTTTTTTTTTTTCTTGATACATCCTAATACAATGCAGAAGGCATCCAAACTATGCAATAACTTCCTTTTATTTACAGATGTGTCTGCTACTTATGCTCTGTAAAGCCATCATAATGACTCTTATCTGAGGTGCTGTTTATTATAACTAAATGAACTTCTCCTAAGCAGCAGAGGTAAGTTTTGGTCTTGCTTTTCTTTGATGGTCTTCTTGAGAACCAGTTTCATTGTGGTGCTTGATGGGTTTTGCAAATGGACTTGACAATCCTGTTGTTGCAAGAACTGTTCCAGAATAACTGACCTTTATGTCTTAAAGTGCCCCTATTACAGTATGCCATTTTAACGGTTGCTAATATTGCTTAATGAGTCTCTTTAAACAGGTTTACATGTATGCAAGGTCAAAAAACACTTTAGTTTTCTCCAAAAATAGATTTAATTTTACCCCATTTCT
>JAQQZT010000039.1:3615031-3626499 GCA_030068275.1 Clarias platycephalus | reverse complement strand
CACACACACACACACACACACACACACACACACACACACACACACACACACACACACACACACAGGCCTCAAGGGAGCGACTTTGCTGCACAGAACCACAGAACACACTGTACTGTGCTACTGCCACTCGCTCATGATAATCAGGTTTCACACACTCAGAGAAGGACAGTGTCTCAAAGGCATGAAAAACATAAGATGCACCTTGGTGAGTTTTTGGGATGAAACTGAAGCAAAGGTAAAAAGCCTGAAACATATAGATAAGAATTATTACATTTTGCCTAAGCTGAAAATAAATGACAATCCATGAGAGAGAACCTTGAGAGGTATGACACTGAGAGTGAAAATTATTTTAAAACATATATTACTATTTTTAAGCTATTATTTTGTAATTTTGTCATAATGATTGATGACTAAGATATGTTATTATTATTATAATAATAATAATAATTATTATTATAATAATTATTATAATAATAATAATAACAATAATAATAATAATAATAACAATAATAATAATAATAATAATAATAATAATAATAATTATTATTATTATTATTATGTCATTATTTTAACTTTAATTTGTTTATTAAATGTAAATTACATTTTTTCTAAATAATTTAAATTCAAATAATTATTCAAATAATTTTTTATTATTTTTTTTTTTTTTAAAATGAGCAATTACCTCATTAGCTTATTATTATTATTATTATCATCTATTTTTTACCTGTTATTCAGACCTAGCATTTAGCATTACACAATTGATCAATTACACTAATGAACTTTAATATTAGCCTAGAATCTTTTTCTCTGAATCATTTCCAAATAACAACATACAGTAATATATTGAAACTAGTCACAATCAATTCCCGGAGAAAATATAAAGTAGGACAGATGCAACGGCGCTTAAATTTTCTCAGGCAAAACAATGAAAACGGCTTTATTTACGTATAGGTCATAGGGCTCCTGAGAAGGGGCCAGTCACCTCCTTGGGCTGTGAGTGTACGTATTAGTGGAGGAAGTGTAGTTTGGCTCTGTTGTCTTAGCAACGGCTGCATGTCTGACCGAAACCTGTAATCTTCCAAAGCATTTTTGGTGCTGATTTTTGGGCAGATATCTTGTGGTCAGTAAGGGCTAGACATTTGATCTTGGATCTTTTTTAGAGAGGAGGCATTACACTTGCGGAAAGTAAATTTTTGCATGTGTATTTAAAAAATCGGAGCCAGGATGACAGTTTCTTCCCCCCAAAGTGGTACCGTTGGTGTTTTTTTTGTGTGTGAAAATCAGCCACAGTGCAAAATGAGTGGATTCCTACAGTATGTAATAATACGGTTTTTTGTCAAATCCAAATCAGACCTTCACAAATCCCAAATGGTTAGACCAATCTTCTCCATTTAAAGTTTGAACAAGACAGGAGACCTGGCTCTTAGGTTTGTTAGGATATTTTGAGTGATAAAAAGGATAAAATTGAGTGAGCATCAGAGAGAGAGAGAGAGAGAGAGAGAGAGAGAGAGAGAGAGAGAGAAAGGACTGAGATACCTCCGATTCGCTGCCTCACCTTAGTAAAATGCAGCTCATTCTCTATGGGCCAAGCTTGGAGTGAGTTTGAAGAGATTCATATATTTTGCACTCTGTACCGCTAGACTGTATTATCCAGTGCTCGGGAGACCTGGCAGAACATTTTGATATAAGAATCGTTAGTTTGCAAGCAATGTTGAGGGAGATATAGCTAACATAAGCTTTAAACAATTAGAATTAAAAAAAAAAAATTTTTTTAAACGTCAGTCCAATTCCTTAAAAAAGTAATTACGCATTAACCACCAAAGTTATTGGCTAGAAAAAGCGGATGTAATAGTAATAGTAGTAGTGATGCCCGTAATAATAACAAGGTATTTAGATAAAATGATGAGATATGGATTTAAAGTTAAATTAATATCAAGATAAGATATTAGCTTAGCAACATAGCACTTTACAGCTTGTACTTTTTGTCCTGATAAAGATCATTCATAATGTGATAATAAAACTATTAGATATTTACAATAGGTGGCATGGTGGCTTAGTGGCTGCACCTCGTTGCACCTCGAGTACAATTCCCGGCCAGTTTTGATTCCTGTCTCTGGGTGCATGGAGTTCACATGTTTTCTTGGTGGGTTTCCTCCGGGTACACCAGTTTCCTCCCACAGTCCAAAGGCATGCAGATTAGGTTAATTGCTGTTTAAAATTACCCGTAGTGTGTGAATGAGCGTAATGGATTTGCCCCCGTGTCCAGTGTGTACCCTGCCTCATGCTCTAAGTCTCCTGGGATAGGCTCCAGGCCCCGCGTGACCCTGAATACAGGATAAAATGGTATAGACGATGAGTAATGATAATATTTATAATATTTAAAATAACCAAAAGTCAATGACATTTGCAATCTGCTTCCCTCCATTTTACTTATTTTTTTAAATTTCTGCATCCACCCCACCACACACACACACACACACACACATAGACTAATATATGTAAACAAAGAAATGGCTTAAATTATGTTGAGTTGTCACCTGCTTTAAACAAAGAAACCGAGGCGAGGCTGAGCTCTAATGTGTGTTATTTGTTGCTGACACGCTTGGCTACTTCTGGTGATTGAAAGTGTTTAATGTAGGCATCTAGGCTACGTGAAGAGTAAATAAATGAGCTATTAGAGCTAACCGCTGCAGTGAAGTGACAATTGGATATGGACCACCCGGTGGCAGATGCAATTTAGGATTCTGCTTTTGTGGATTAATTGAAAGGTGAGAAAGCAGACATTAAGAAAGCTATTTTAATGTATATAAAGATTTGTTGTCTTGAATTAGTGCTTCTACATGTCATGATTTCTAAACACAGTCCCAACCTGCTTATCTTTCATATAAGTAATGTGTAGAGTTCTGTGAAACTCACAGAAGCCCCCCCAACTTTTTTCATTCTAATGCAGATGATAATATGCATACAATAAAACATTTCACTGTTATAGAAAGAACAGTGAACAATGAGGAAGTGTGATGACTCACAGGTACTGCTACATACTGTAATAGTACCTGGTAATACGTAGTATCTGGTAATCAACCTGAAGTTGATTGTTTTCCAATGAATAAAGCAAGTACATTGTTTTATTATATAACTTAAACATATCATGTTTTTTTTTAAATCCATTTATGTTTACATTTTATAATGTGGAACATACATGGAACATGTTAATCCATGTTATGTGCATAAGTTATAGCAGCTATAAACATTTAGCAAGCTAATACTACAATAGTTTGCCAATCTACCAAGACATGAAAATGTTTTTTTTTTTTTTTACAAAGCACTGACACTGGAGACTCCTTCCATAAATATTAGTGATGCATCAATTTATCAGCCATACATTGATATCAGTCATTATTCATCATTCATCATTTAGCTCAAGTCGGGCTACTGCCTATAAGATGACCGTCACTGATGCAGGTGGCCGATGTGTATTTCTTGTATCATGTTAAAACCCAGCTTCAGCTTTGAGAAAGAGCCAATCAGTGGTGTCGTAATATGTCCCATAACAGAGATGATGCACAAAGATGGTTTGGTTCCAAAAAGATTTTGTGTGTGTATATACCAATTAGCCACAACATAAAAAGCACTGACAGGTCAAGTGAATAACATTGACTATCTCCTTATATTAACACCTGTCAAGCATCGGGCTATATTAGGCAACATGTCAGCACTCAGCTTTCAAAGTTGATGTGCTGATTGAATTAAAATAGGAAGAATAAGGATCTGAGAGTTTAACCAGGGCCACACTTTGATGTCTAAAAATCAGGGTTAGAGCAATTCCAAAAAGGGAAAGGGATGTTCTTGGTAAGCGGCGGATAGTATCTATCAAAAGTGTTCCAAGGAAGGATAATTGGTGAACTGGAGACATGGGTGTCCAAAGCTCATTAATCTGTGGGGAAAGCGAAGGCTAGCCTGTTTGGGCCAATGGCACAGAAAAGCTAGAGTAGCACAATTTGCTGAAAAAGTTATTCCTGGCTTTGAATCAGAACCCATAGTGCATCGCAGCTTGCTGTGTACAGTTTATCCAATAAGTATTCACTGCGCTTTACTTTTTCCGTATTTTGTTATGTTACAGCCTTATTCCTAAATAGATTAAATTAATTATTTTGCAACACCTGCTCATCTTATGGTTAGATGGAGACCTGGAGAGGCCAGATCACTTTGCAGTGGTCTCATTTCCCCACCAGAGCTGTACACACCTCACGGCCCCACACACACACACATTTATTTACATTTAATTTATATTTCACAAACGGAAAGTACTGATTTTTGTTTTAGTAAAAGTCTGGTGGCTAAAAGGGCTTCGAAACAATTATAATTATTACAGATTATTAAACTGTGCAAAAGTCTTAGACACACACTCTGTTTTTTCTTTGAATTTTTTTTGTATAATTTTTTGTTCATTTATGACTCTTATGAAATCAGTTAAATAAAACAAGATAAATAAAATTCCAAATATTAGTATTCCTGAATAAAAAAAAAAAAGATATTACAGGAACATACCTGCAGACCATAAAAGAAAACAGCATATTATGTAAAAGATCACTTTTTAGAGAGAAAAAAATAAACAAACAAACAAAACAAACAACAACAACAACAAAATAACGCTTCTGGGTTTTTCATGCATGATAAAAAGAAGGACAGAAGGACTGTGGCAGGTTCTGCAGGATGCTCAGTAAATGTAAACAGCTAATTTCCTTATTAAACTGCACTGAGTGTAATTGTGACTATATTTTAAGCAAAGGATCATCGCACCAATTATTGCCTTTGTTTTAATTATATATATATATATATAATTTATATATATAATTTATATATAATGTGTATAATAAGGATTTATTTGTTTCCCTGCCACAAAAGATGGAATAGTAATAATAATAATAATAATAATAATAATAATAATAATAATAATAATAAAAGTAAAAAAAAAAACATTGGTATTGGCAAATATGTGCAAAATGCATCCTTTAAACAAGGATATCTGTATTGACCCAGAATTGTATAATCAATGCATTCCTTATAAATATTAAACAAACTCCTTAAAGAAAACAAATCACCATATGAACAATTAGAAATTTAAATCTACTTATTTATAAAGTATTTGTCTCAGATTCAGTGGAGAGACTGCAATACAAGTCCTTTTAAACGAGCTGTTACCAGCATGTCCAAACTTTTGACCGATGATTTGTGTTTTCTGCTTACGTCCTCTATTCGATATGATGTATTACTCCCCACTCACATTCTTCCATCTATTCCTGCATGTTTGAAAAGACTCTTGCTCAACCATGGATTTAGCAGATCAATATAGAAACACAGAGAAGATGACTGGTGCTGTAAATCTATGTAATTCTGCAGCTGAATGGAGTGTAAGCGGGTCTGGATTTATCACTGTAACCTGGAGGAAGTTGGTGCCACCATGATCAATGCAGCGAATCATTTTAACCCCCTTAGGTGATTATGAATCCTCTGTTGAGCCCTCACAAGCCCCAAATGATGTCCAGAGCACTCACGGTTACTCCTACAGTCTCTAGTCCTGATTTACTATGCTCTAAAATAAAAAAAAGTACCATAATATAGCAAGACATAGCAGGTTTCTGGATACTACTGAGATACATTTTGAGTATCAGCAGGCTGAAATTTTCATCGGTTAAAAAGAAAAAAGAAAAAGCAGAAGTCATTTTCTAACTAAACTAGTGTCAGCAGTGTTCTCTGAAAGCTTTTTGCTCTGTTTTATCTCCTGGTTAAAAAAACGTTTGAAAAATCCTGGAGAATTATGAGGACATGTGGGAGCCTATGATGATCTGATGCACTGCTTGAGCCCCAAGGCCACACACTGAACTCTACAACACATGTAAATGGATTTAAAAAACATATTTCCATTCTTAGGATCGACACATTTAATACTTCTTTTTTACCACAAGATACAAAATATTCAGTGTGTCAAAATGCAGCAAGAATAAAACCAAACCACTGTATAAAAATGTGACTGTGACCATCATGATTGTCTTACTAGCTGGTTTGGAAGCTGTGTCAGAACATACAGTCCCCCGCAAAATGGTATAAGTTGTATTCTTATTTATCTAAGTGCCCAAATTTGCCCCATTGACATATAATAGTGAAGGTACTCGCCATTGACAGGAAGACAGGAAGTGCTCACAGTTGCATTCCCTGCTATAGTAACTTCCATAGGAACTTTGGCATAGAGATATGGGGGCGGGCTCATTTTGCTCAGGCATCCAATCAGTCTCTCAGGATCATTGTGAAGCTGTCAAGCCACGCCCTACCACCAACCACTTTAGAGCTGCTTAGTAACTGATCCCGTCATTATAAAAGACCCAGAGGACCGAGTTGTGCCATGGCAACCCAAGTAAAAAGTAAGTACTGTATATTAAATCCTAGCATGCCAAAGCATACTTAAGTCTACTTGCTCTAGATTAATGACTAGTATAATTGAAGTTTCCTAATTTTGTACTACAGTAAGTGTATTTAAGTTGTAATAAAATTGTACATAAAAAAGCACAATTTTAAGTGTATTAAGTATACTTTTGTGTGCTAAAGTGGAACAACTTTAAGTATACTTAGTACACTTAAAGTATATGGCTGTGTGTGTACTAACATACATCCCTGACAGTAATTAATTAACATTTGTATAATGATTATTTCAAGCATATTTAGGAAAATATATACCAAAAATACATTGAAAAAGAAAGTTTAAATAAGTGCGCTTTGGAAATTAGATCAAACTTTCACTTAAAGTATATTTTCTAATAACATTTAGGCAGCACGGTGGTGTAGTGGTTAGCACTGTCGCCTTGCACCTCCAGGGTCTGGGTTCGATTCCTGTCTCTCTGTGCATGAAGTTTGCATGTCCTCCCCGTGCTTGGTGAGTTTCCTCCCACAGTCCAAAGATATGCAGGTTAGGCTAATTGGTGTTCCCAAATTGCCCGTAGAGTGTATATGTGTGTGTGGCCTGTGATGGATTGGCACCCTGTCCAGGATGTACCCTGCCTTGTGCCCTAAGTCTCCTGGGATAGGCTCCAGGTCCCCCGTGACCCTGAATACACGATAAAGCGGTATAGAAGATGAGACGAGATATTTTTGGAAAGTGTACTATAATACAATTATTTTGAAGTATGTTTAAAATTTAATTCCAAAATTTGCTAAAAGCGTGACGTTTGTATACTTTTTATATATTAACTGATTAACTGTCCAATTTTTTGTTAGTATATTTGCAATGTACTATCGAATATTTCAATATATTTGAAATACAGTAAAGTGTATTTATTTCACGGGGTAAGCACCGCTCACAATTTCTTCAGACAACGTAACTCTCTAGTGCTTGTCTTACTAGCTGAACCTTTAGTCCAGCATTTGCACCAGCTTTGTTAATTTCTAGGAGGTAATAGTTAAACCTAAATGTTATTACTGCTGTTTGAAATTGCTGAAAGTTTTTCTTTTAGTACACATTATTTTAAGCGCACTAACAATAAACCCATGATATCGGAGTTGCACACAAACACAAACTTTTCATAGAAAACACTAAAATACAATAGTAACCGACAAAGCAACAAAATAATTCAACATGAACCCATTAAATGTGTTTATCAGTAAGTGCTTGTTTCAGGTTTCTCAATTACACTAGTTTACATAATCATTATAAAGGAGTATTCATAAAATGTTTGGACTCAGGGTCACAGACATTACATTATGTAATTATCTACACTGCTTGTTCTGAATAACATATGCAGGGAAGAAAGACACCATCAGCAGCTTAGAATAACCTAGAGTGTCCCAGTGGAACCCACATCAGCTGTAATTAGAGGATACTGTGCTCAGTGTCAGTGCCTGGGTTAATGAGGACCTCCATTTACAAATAATGCACCATCCCACAGTCTACCAGCTAACAATAACTGTTTAATGCACAGCAGACCTCATGAACATGCAGAATGTCACTCATACTGTTGAGCATGTCCATCTAAATACAGTGAATGAGAGAAAGAGGGAGAGACAGAGTGAGGCAGAAATCCATCCATCTGAAGCACCTGCAGCATTGAGTGTATTCTCACAATGATACACTGGAATTTGTAGTTCATTTCAAGTTCATTGTGAACTGAAAGTTTGTCCATATACAGCAACAAACTCATAATACAGCAAGGTCACAGGCATGTTAGAGAATGTTGACTCAAAAATCTTTTATTATTATTATTATTATTATTATTATTATTATTATTATTATTATTATTACATATGTCAATCTCTAATGAAAGAAACCAAAGGTGACTGTCAGTAATTTGTGTCTCATTCTTGAAAAGAGAAGGTTGGACGAAGTTCAGATTAACTACATTGAAGGGTCATGGTCATGGCCATGTCAAGATGTGATGGCCATATCAAAGGCAATGGCAGTTCTAACACTTGGTGTGATAAGGTGATGTCTGGTCAGTGAAAGAATGAGAATTAAAAAAAAGTTGCAATTATCCAAAATGGTCACACAGTCTCATTATCCATGAAATAGAGTAAAAGGTCAAAAGCCAGTAAATCCAGTTGCAAAAATCCAACAGCCACATGGTCATGTTATCCGTGAAACAGAGAAAAAAGTAAAAGCCAATTAAACCAGTTGCAATAATCCAAACCATTCACACGGTCTCTAAATCCGTTGAACAGAGCAAAAAAGACAGCCAGCAAATCCATCAGCCGTGCAAAAAAATCCAAAGTGAACAATCAGTCTTGTTTACCAGGAAACAAAACAGGTTTGAAGCTAGAAGGTCCATGAGGTGGCCAAACATTAAACACATTAGGTGAAAGACAAAATCCAAAATGACAAATGAGGTAAGACCAGGGAATAGTGTACACACGAGAATATTTGAAAGGTACACAGTAATCTCGTGATGAGAAAGGATTGCATTGCCCTTTTCAGCTGGAAGCCTTGATTGTGCAAGTAGCATCAGGTGCCCTTGAGCCCTCTGCAACAGCTGACTGTTGAACAGTTTGCAGACTAGGGCTAGAAGTGCAGTTGAAATGACAGCATGTGAAACTAGGGTAAAGAACCACTGGAGCGGTCATGACAGTAGCCCTTATGGACACCACATGGCACATGGCTGGTGTCTCTTAGTGTCATCTGTGAAAATCCATAATTAGGGAAGGTTCCAGGAAGAATCTTGCCAGCACCCACCTCCTCTCCTCTAGTCTGTAGTCCTTACAATCCACAAGGTATTGTAAGCCCCATCCTCAGTGGTGTGATTTCAGCCTGAAATCACAAGTGGACAAAGGTCTGATTTACTAATGTCTAAACTGTAAAAGTGAAAGATGGGGTTAATGTGGTGCATCGTCAATGGTAAAAGCATGGGTTAATGATACTGATGTGTTGTATAGTTTCCAATATGTTGATTTAATGGGGATGTCTCTTTTGGTGAGCAATACTGCTTGCTGTCGTGGTATCCTGGAGCCACAGAATGGCGTAAATCTGGTTGTTGCTTAAAGGCGCCCATTGACTTTTTTGTTGCGAGTCCATGGAGGAAGTAAATGTCAATGATAAAACAGTTTCTTAGCAGAGGGGAACTTGGGAAGGGGAATAAAATAGACAGCCTTAGAAAAGCAATCTATCACCTCCATGATGCAGAAGTTCCTTTAAAACTGGGAGTTCTGTCACAAAGTCGAGGTTACCAAAGTGTATAAGAAATGGGGAGTGGGCTCAGTGGGGGTTGATTGTTGGATTTCTTTCTGGTGCATGTATCGCATGCCGCCACAAACCTCAGGACATCCTCCCTTATACAGTAGTTTCCCACCAGAAATGTAGCTGAATAAACAAATACTAAACAAGGTCCCTCCTCAGGTTACATTATAACCTGGATTTATGCCCCAATCCCACACTTGGAAACAAAAAGAAGTTGGTACAAACCGTTGGTTGGGAGGAATGTACTGGGAACAAGTCCTTGTTCCAGGGCTTGCCTAACCTGATTCTCTACCCCCAAAAGGGATATAGCCATGAGACAGTGGGTTGTAAGGAGGGTTTCAGTGAAAGTCTAGTCCTGGGGTGGAGAGAACTGTTGGGATAGTGTCTGTAAAGATTCTCAGTCATCCTGGTGAGGTTATCTGGAGGTTGAGTCATGTCAACTGAACTTCTATCTTATTCTTTCTTGTTGGAATAGTGCATCTGGCTTGGTGTTCTTTCTTGTTGGAATAGTGCATCTGGCTTGGTATTCTTTGTGTACAAAATAGTGAAATTAAACCTGGAGAAGAACAGCGAGCTTGACGCATATTGAGCATCTTAGAAAGAAAAAAACGGCCAAAAAACTCACCAGAGTGAGTGGCATAGCCTCCCTATCAGGAGAAGAGAGGAACTACAGCTGCCACCTACTGTAGGAGACATAGTGCCTGTGAGAATATTGATGGTGCAGAATATAGGTGTTGTGGTGGTAAGAGACTGTATGAGACTTGATGATAACCATCCATGACAGTCCAGTATTGCATTCCAGGTCCAATCCAATTAGGATTATTTCAAGCCAACCAGGAACATCCAAGAACAATTGTTTGATCTCTTCATGTTCAAGAGTGAAATTGTTTCAGTATGATTTCTGGATTTTATCAGTCTGACCGGAATGGTACAATGGGTAATGGACATAAGACTGCCTCTGGCTAGGGTTTAAATGGAAAGAGCATGCTCCAGAGGGTAAAATGGTCATGGGCAGCACCTTGCTTTTCTATTGCAGTTCTCAACTTATTCAAGTCTGCTGAGTCCATAAGGGCTGCCTTATTCTGCCAGGGATCTGTGTTTTGGGGATAAAAAACTTGAAGACAGAAGGTGGGCCGAAGTTCATGCCAAGCCAATAAATCCAGTTGCAATAACCCAAAACAGTCATGTATATGTGAAACAGAGTGAAAAGCCACACCCAGTAAATCTGTCAGCCATAGAAGAAAATACAAATGGAACAATTAATCTTGTTTACCATGTAGAGTAATAAAGCAGGGTCAAAGCCAATAGGGTTAGCGATGAAAAGACAAAATCCAAAATAACAAATGAGGTCAAAAGCAGAGAATAGCTTACACAGGAGAACATGATCATAGTCTTGGAAGACATGGTGACAAGAAAGGTTTGAGTCACCCTTTTGGAATGCTGGAAGCCTTGATTTTGTGAGTAGAGTCAGGTCTGCTTGAGCCTGCTGTGAGAGCTGGCCGACAGAACAGATCAGAGACTAGCGCTGGAATGCTGAAGCACTGATGAAAAGACGACATGGGAAACTGAGGCAAAGAACCACTGGAGCAGGCCATGACAGCGACATCACCAAGGAAAACATAAGGGAGGAATCTTGTCTCAGAATGCAATGTGTCCTATGCTGGATAGTGGGATTATAAATTCAATTCAATTCAATTCAATTTTATTTGTATAGCGCTTTTAGCAATTGTCATTGCCTCAAAGCAGCTTCACA
>JAQQZT010000039.1:3603735-3614931 GCA_030068275.1 Clarias platycephalus | reverse complement strand
CCTAACCACTGCCGCTGGCGCCCCTAAAGGTCTAGCTAATTTCACGTGCCTCATGATAGAGTCTCCTATAACCAGAGTCTCCTATAAATCATTTGGGATGCTAAGTATGTGCAGATTTAAATATATGTCCTGGGTTTGAGCAACAGGAGAGTCTTCATGGTTACAGCAGCACCTATGGGTTACAAGTCTACATTATTCAACACTGGAACTTGGCATAAACTGTATATGGGAAGTGCAGATGTTTAAAGTATCCATGTTGGAACATCCATAGTTGTCACAATGGCATAAATAAAGGATCAGGATAAGGCATTTAAATCAATTTTACTTGTCCCAAAGGAACAAAATCAATTTGTACATGATATTTTGTCACATACACACAGTATTTGTTGGATAATTAAGTATTTTCAACTTGTACTGTATCTACCCTCTCTTGTAGAATATTTAAATATTACCCCAAGTAGGACAGCTGAAAATTTGTAAGGGTCTACATGTGTTTAGGGGAAGCCTTTAGAATCTTAACTGTCTATACAGTAGGAGCAGCCCATAAAATGCTAAATGTAATTAAATCAAGGAGAAACAAGGACAGGGTCAAATGCAACCTGTATCACCTGAATATAGGTTAGAAAGAGTTTATGCTTTTCAACAAATCTTCAATCCACAATTTTAGTCAATATAATTTAAATTATCTACATACACCATGGAGAAACTGTGGCTTAGTGGTTAGTACTGTCACCTGGCACCTCCAGGGTCAGGGCTGGATTTCCGCCTCGGGTCTGTGTGCATGGAGTCTGCATGTTCTCCCCGTGCTTGGTGGGTTTTTTCCCCTGGTGCTCCGATTTCCTCCCACACTCCAAAGGCATGCAGATTAGGATAATTGGCGTTCTAAAATTGCCCATAGTGTGGGAATGAGTGTGTAAGTGTAAGTTTACTGTATGTGCATGTTAGTTTTGGAGAGATGATTTTATACTGTATACTGTATGTTCCTCAAAAATGGCCAGTTTTCAGTGTCTCGCCTCAAACAATAATCATTTAAAATGCACATTATTCACATTTCTTAATGAGTATTCATACAAAAATTGGTGTAAGCTTCTAGAAGCATATGACCTGTAAAAATTGTTCCTTAAATATATTTTTTGGTAAAAGCTTAAAAAGCGAAATATCTGTAGTGTCCGTAACCATGTCGAATTTGTGTTGCAATATCTTAACAATTTTGCATTTTATAATAATGCCCCTTTTTCAGGTTCATGTGAAATCTGATTTGGTTTTATGTGAATGACAATTAAGATCCTTAAAAGATTTGAATTTTAAAAAGCTATGGACACTAAAATATAAAAGGGCATGACATTGTATTTAGCAAATGTGTTTCTTTTTTTCATCTGATAAAAATTTTAATGTGAATGCATATTTATAAAATACAAAGCATGGATTGGGAGAATTATTATGAAAAAATTAAGTATTCTCTATTACAGCTATTCTGTTGGCGAAATTTCTTATAATTAATGAAATTCTTTTATTAATGTGACATAAATATTTGCTAAATGTTATGTGTTAACGAGTGTATAAGCACTTTTCTCTGTCTTGATAATGGTGTGGCAGTGCAGGATGTTTTAGACATTTTGACAGCCAAAATCTGATTACACACTTTTTCAGTATGTCATTCGCTCCACTTCTCAACTTCATCACATGGCACTTCATGACATTCACCATGTGAGTAAACAACGACTGACTGTCTAACCACAGCATTTGTTAGACTGACTATTAAGTAACAGTCTTGTTTTTTCAAGGCATTGTTTGTGAATAACCCAAACACACACATAATTTTAGCTATATATACAGTAGAAATAGATTTTTTTGGTAAAGACGTAAAAGTACATTGTTGCCCTCCTGAAAAAAAAAAGAATGCAATAAATTGTCAAGCAAACACCTTTACACACTTGAGTATTTTACTTGCAGTGCACATGGGAATAAGAATAGGAAAGTTTGATGTCTTAGGTTTCACCTAATAAAAAATTCACACTCACGAGAGGGATTAGTTGAATAAAAAGTTAATTCTTTCCTTCAATCTGTTTCTTCCACTGCATTAGAAATGAAACTTAGATGACACAATTAAAGGCAGCTTTGAATTTTCAGCATCAAAGCCAGGTTACAATTTTATCAGGAAAAACAAACCACATACAGTACAGTACAATACCTCTCATCTTTAAAACCAGAGAAAACACACACACATTATCAATCACTGTTATTTATCATGCAAAATGTCTGATCTGTGAGGTATTTGATTCCTAGACGTAATTATCATCCATTGATTTAAATCTCCTGTCTAATAGTGTAAGGTGACGCGACGTGTCTGTTTAAATGCCATGGCTCAAGACATTTGTATCAGTTTAACACAAATGCAGGATGTTTGAGTGGCAGAGAGAAAATTGCTATATTCATGCCAAGCATTAATAATCCTCTGGCTTTTCCTGTCGATATTCCTGTCTGAAGCTACAAGCATGTCAGATTAAAACATTTTAATATGCTGGTCACGAGTTTCCACCGGAAAACCTTTGGGGATCGCAGAGGAGAGATAGAATACACAGATGGAGAGGTGGCGGGGTGGGGTGGTGGGGGGGGGGAGTGTAAGAAATAGACAGAGAGAAATAAATAGAGAGAGATGGAGAATGATGCAGAGATTGTTTGGACAGAGACAGAGAGACAAAATGGGTGGTAGACAGAGAATGAAAGAGTCGGAAAAAGACAGACAGATTTCTAGAAAGAGGACAGACAGAGATAGAAAGAAAAAGAAATAGCTGGTGAGACAAATAGAGATGGAAAGTTTGACATGGAGTGGGAATGAGACAGAGGAAGAAAAAGATCACAGGGACACAAGGAGATACAGAGAGAGGAAGGGACAGAAGTTAGACAATGTTAAAAGTAGAACAGCAGAGAGAGACAGAGGGAGATAGACAGAGAGGGTGGGAGAGAGAGAGAGAGACGAGGAGAACAAACAAAGCGTTAAACAGAGAGATAGACAGAGAGACAGACAGATATTACTAGATAGAGGGAGCAGAAGACAAAGATAGACAAAATGAGTGGTAGGTTGAGAGAGAAAGAGAAAGGCACAAAGAGAAATTGAGATAGAAATGCACAGAGAGAGAGACAGCTGGAGATAGAGAGAGTGAGAGTGAGAGGAAAAAAAATAGAAAGACAAATAAAGGATACAGTACAATTACTGTACAAACACCGCCATCTGAAAGAAAAGCGAGGCACAGACTTCCACCCCCAAACTGCCCAAAACTAAAGCGCTTAATTTTACTGCTGCAATATAACACTGTAACAAACCTCACCTTGTGAGATTTATTTTAATGCCATAAATCGGCACACACTCAGAGTAGAGGAGCCATAAAACTCGGCTTTATTACGACTCACCTGAGTGCAGGAGTCAGTCAACGCTGCCTGTTTAAACTGCTGTAAATCTGTTAAACTGAAGCCTTCGAGGAGAGACTGCACCGTCGTCTTCACATAGAGTCTGACGGAAGTAAAGCTGCAAATCACACCTTTTAATAACGCACTTCAGTCACTCGTTCAGGGTTGAGTAGTTTAAAAACTAAAAATAAGGAGATGGTCTGATGTCCAGTCTGGGTTGAGGATGTCCATTCAAACAGCCAATCCTTTTAACCAGGGTAAGCAGAAATGTACCTCAGAATGTACAACGGATGAGGTATGGCAGTAGAAGAGTACATTAAACAAGTTCAGTTTGATTATTTTCCCAAAACAATATACTCTTAAGAGTTTCCATCCATCCATCCATCCATCCATCCATCCATCCATGTATGTATGTTCCAAGGAAATGGGGGAACAATTGAGGGTACACCTTGGATGGGATGCCAACACATCCACAAAAGCACCCATACAGTACACAATACACACCAAATCATACACTATGGGCTATTTGGAAACACCAGTCAGCCTACACATCATGTCTTTGGGCTGTGGGTAGAAACTGGACAACCTGGAGGAAACCTGCTCAAACCACACTCAAAGTGGAAGGGCGATCCAAACCAACTAACCTGGTGGTGCAAGATGAGACTGCTACTGTATGCTCCAAGACACTGTACATATTTTATCAGTTATTCACCTGTAAAATACTTACAACTGTAAAAGAGTTCACAAAAGGCCGGGGTTCCATTTGAGTCTGGATTCCGTCAGGATTATCTATCTCATATTCCTTCTTGTCTTCTTTGATTGAGTCACTAGGAATCAAAATCTACTGTACACCTGACTTTCTGACAGGCAGCTTCATGACAATGTTAAAATTTGCAATTTCATTCTGTTTATGGTTTTGTGCCAGTTTGATGCTGTGAAGGGAAATCCCTCAGCCCTAGAGCAAAAAATCTTAAACATGCACTACCCATGCCTATACTTGGATTGAATTCCATCTCACTTGGTAGCTTTGTTTTAAAAAAAAAAAAAAAAACAAGCCTGTAAATAAGAGTTGTTCTACATTTTTTACCCAAAGTGCTGCAGTTTGTGGTTGTGTTTTAGCTGCTGCAACTCAGTCGGTTCTCCAAATGAGCGCACCATCTGTTCAAAACTGTGCTCATCTGTCCTCGGGTTAGTATATATTTTATTGCGTGCTTCTAAAAATACCTAGCTTCCTTCTTGCTTGGCGCTCAGTCTTCCGCATTGCAATTAATACAGACCCACGCATCCATCAAGGCCTTGACAAGAGTGTATTTGATATTATGGTGAAAGGTAAGCCTATCTAAAGCCAATTTAATTTCGGAGGAAAGAATATTGGAAATATTTCTCAAGGTTGTGTGAGTGTGTGTGGGGTGCTGGATGAGTGCGGGGAGGAAAGTTGTGTTTGTGTCTGTGTGTATGTGAGAGAGAGAGAGAGAGAGAGAGAGAGAGAGAGAGAGAGATCACCATTCTAAAGTGTAAAGTGTATAGTACTTGCGTGGTAGCAAAAGACAGAAAGAAATTACAGTTTAATTTGTTGATAAGTTAAGTTTAGTAAGGAAAGGTTTTTCTTTATTTTCTTTTTCTTTTTAGAGGTGGCATCACGGCGTAGTGGTTAGCTTTGTGGCCCTTGCACCGTTTCTTGCCTTGGGTCTATGTGCCTGGAGTTTCTTTCTTTCTTTTTTTCATCCCGATTTTCTCGCTAATTTGATCGTATACAATTCCCACCCATCACTAGGGGGCTCCCGGACTAGCGATAAGGTGAGCATTTTACCATTGCGCCACTCCCGGGCCTGTGTGCATGGAGTTTGCAAGTTTTTCTTGTGCTTGGTCGGTTTCCTCCAGGTACTCTGGTTTCCTCCCATAGTCTAAAGACATGAAGATTATAGGCTACTTGGCATCCCCCCGATGAAATTGCTTGTACTGCGTGTCCGTGCGATGGACTTGCACCCTGTCCAGGGTGTCCACTGCCTTGGGGCCAAAGTCTCCTGGGATCGGCCCCAGGCGCTCGTGACTCTGTACAGGACAAGAGGTAGAACATAAATGAATGAAAATAATTTTTTATAAATACCCACAGGCCAGATTGTCTGTACTTATTACCGAAATGCATGCACTGATTCTGTTACTATATCAAGTCACATACAAGAGCTTCAGAAGGTTAAAAACCTTGCATTAATTTGGTTCATAAACACTGCTTCACAGTTTGTCTGGAATGAAAAGAAAAAAAAAATTAATAAATGAAAAAAGAGACCTAAACAGGGTTATAACAGCAAGTTTAACAATAACTTCCACAGAGAGCTCGAAAAAAAAAAAAGCATTTATTAAACAGAATACAGAAATAAATGTTATTTTTTCGTTCATATAATGATGTCTTTAGGGGTTGTGCGTGCTCTTAGTGCAGAGAGAGAGAGAGAGAGAGAAAAAAAAACAGCTCTTTTTCTTCCATTAGCCTTATCTCAAGCTCTTCTGCAGAGAAGCAGCCTTACCGTAGGTGTTGTTTACTGAGTATAGTCAAAGTAATGGACTCTCTGAAGTAAGAAAATTGCTTTAATTACGCCCTGCAGCACCCAAGCAAAGAGGATATTAAAAGCAAACCTTCCTGACATGGAAAGTCAGTTGTCCTTTGTGAAAATTAAATGAGTTGAGGTTTTTGTCTTTTTTTACGATGTCCTTTACTTAATGTGAGCTAATGACTGTTCTAAGATATTAAGCCTGTAATTATGTCATTAGCGCTAAATCTGCATTATTTCTGTGTTCATGCTGCAACAGAAATCTGATATTGCAATCGGTTGCTGATGGTAAATGATCAGTTGGTGTAACGTTTATATGCTGTAATAGCAGGGCACACTCTTAAACACTCATTTGGCTGATACACTTATTTAAGACATCTTAAAATTTTTTACACTTGTCTGGGGGTGTAACATTAAAGAGTAAATGCTTGGAGTCAAAAGATCACTATCTGGATTGAACTAAGCAAATAGTTAGAAGCATTCCATTGGTTAATTATTGCAGTGATTAATATGATTCGGCTGCACCAAGTTAATTGACTCTAACTGATGCAGTGAGCCACTTAAACAACCATGTCAGAAGACATATCCTGTAATCGTGGCAAAGATGTCACTCTGTTTCAGATAAGTCAAATTATTGTCCTGAATCAAGCAAAGAAAGCAACCAATGAGATTGCTGAAACTACTAAAATTGGAATAAGAACTGAAAAACATTATTAAAGCCTGGAGGAACAATGGTGAACCATCATATTTGAGGAAGAAATGAGGAAGAAATGTGGTTGGAAAAACATCCTCAATAAAAGTAGAGTTTTTTTTTTTTTTTTTAAAGCGGTAGACCTACGAGCAGAGTAAGAAACTAAGATATTCCAAGATAATGATGCCAGGATACATCGGGCTCAAATGGTGAAAGAGTGATTCAGATCATTTTCATCATTTTCACACATGGATTGGCCACCGCAGAGTCCAGACCTTAACTCTATTAAGAATCTTTGGGATGTGCTGGAGAAGTCTTTATGCGGCGGTCCATTTCTCCCATCGTCAGTACAAGATCTCGGAGAGAAATTAACGTAAGTCTGGACGAAAAAAATTAATGATTACATAAGCTTATCAAAACTATGCCAAAGCCATAAAAAAAGCAGAAGGCAGCCCAATGAAATATTAAAGTGTGCGACTTTTTGTTTTGGCAGGGCAGTGTGCAGGTACCGAATCCATCCCTGACCACAGTGCGAGTTATTTAGTTATAATGCTACACCATGAAGCATTTTATTTATCATATACCACAGCTATTTGATAAATATCAATTTTATTTTGATCATTTTAGTTCCATCACTATTGTGAAAGATCCAGGAAGCTTAAATTATAGCGGCTTTGAACAGCTGTTGGGATAAAATAAAAGCACCACAAACTTTACAGACACACCTCTTCCATCCTGAAGAAATCATTTGCAATGACCTGAAACTGGAGACTCCTTCCATAAATTAATACATTTTCTTTGTTAGCAAGGTTAGATTATGTACTGTACTGTAGCACACCCTGCATACTAGTGAATGAGCTGTTACTTTAGAAAGTACAGCATGAAATATAAACCTGTGATTTGTAGCTGCCCTGCTATCAGAGGTGATGTTACTGCAAAGAAGTCGACACCAATCAGATTCAAAAGTTCAACAGCACTATGGTGTAACCCAGCTGAACCTTTTATTCCTATTAACAAATGAATTGCTTTACAAGTGTTGTTTGTGTCAGACATGCAGCCTGTAAGTATCCATTATGCACATCATCATAAATTCCATCTGAAGCCCGCGGCTAATTATGCAATACGTCAGGTCAGTATTCAGCTGAAAAGATCACACTTCATTGAGTATGAAAGAAATACACACATTGATTGATCTGGATGGTTATTTTCTGTACTTAATTACAGGCGAGTTCTGTGTCCTGTGACTTTTGAGAAACAGTAGCTCATCATCAGCTTCACAGGAACAAAGAGGAGATCATTGTTATATCTTTTTTTATGGATTTTCTCATTGTATTCTCAATCCAGTAAAATGTTACCGATGCTTAGATTACAGTTTTAGCATATACAACACTACATACTGTACACCTAAAATCCTACTCTCTAAAATGATGTCAACCCCAATATGCCTGAGAAAAACTTCCAGCTAGAGATGCAGACAGTTTCTCTGTGATGGGTTTTGACTGCAGACACTCAATAGTTTGGGTCTGAAATTTCACGAATAGTTTTGTACCTGATTCTCCAATAATGAGAGTGTACTTAAATGTTTTATCGCCTGTTTAAACACCTTTAATGTTTAAACACCTTTCCAGTTATACTGAACATCCAACCTCATAGCACACCGATTTATGGTTGCAATATTTGAAATCGCCCTTGGCTTGCTCATCAGGGACAATCTGATCATTATCATTTATACTTATTTGTACATTTTTTTCTATTTTACTTCCATATTTTTTTTTTATTCTATAAAACTGCTTTGCAACATTGACCTCTGTTAAAAGCGCTATACGAATAAACTTGAATTTATGTTTTAAATTTTAATTTATGTTTCTGGTTATTTCCTTTAAACTGCAAGTTAGTCTCCAAAATATTACACTAACTAGTAATGTTGTGATTTTTCAACAATTTTTATATCTCTTATTTTTCCTATTGTGTCTCTAATATCAGTCACGCATAAAGTCTACATGCAACTATAACTTATCTACTATAAATTATAGTTGCCATAAAAGTGGTTACAAACAAACATTTATCAAACTCTCACTAATTAAGATATATATATATATATATATATATATAGAGAGAGAGAGAGAGAGAGAGAGAAGAATAACAGCGAGAAAGATAATCCTCAACTAAATAAATTAATTTAGAAAGTCATATACATTTACTTTTTACATTGCTGTTTTGCTATTACTTTATATTTGTATTTCATTGTTGATTTTTTTTATTTTTATTTTTATTTTTTATTTTGCAACATAAAGCATTTTGCAACATATAATACACATCTTAGTTTTCATACAGTTAAATACACCAGTGTATCTGGACATTTACTGTATAATACAAATATATTTATTTATTTATTTATTTATTTATTTATTTATTTTAAACTTTGGAATCAAATATATTTTGGCAATCAGGGTTAAATCAGACGGACAGATCAAATCAGTGGGGAGAGGGTTCGGGGTTTGCACAGGTTTGTACATAAACAGTGCTAGTCCCAAGCCTGGAAACATTTGGGAGGGTTGCATCAGGACGTGCATCTGGTGTAGCCCATGCCGAATTAAATATGCGGACTCGGTGAGCTGCTGTGGCAACCTCAACTATGAGCAACAGAAAGAGAAAAACACCCCTGCTACTGTATATTTAACCAAATTACTCCATCATGCCATATTTATGTACTAATGCCAGGTTAGACCGGCTTCATACTGTATCTACAGTAATACAGTAACTGGCCGGGCAGCAAGACAAATTCTAGCTAATGGCAAATACGTATGTAGTGTAAATGCTGCTTTCAGGCAAAACAGTGCAGTTGCTTAAAAATCTATATTTTATTTTAATTAAGATTAAAAGTAGCACCTTTTCCTTTCATGCTTTCGTGGCTGAATACCTTCACTATTTATTTGATTAAGGTGTGTTAAATATAAGTATAATTTCTCAGTGTTTTTATATTATTTTTTGTTTATAGCTTATTATTATGTTATTTTATTTCCGTTGAACAAATTGTTCTCTACTTCTACTTTAATATCTTTCTAATGGTTGAGACCTCTGCTCGTCGTTGCTCAAATTTTAATAAATAAATTAATAAAATGAAACCAAATGGATTTTTTTTTTTGGTTCATAATATTCCTGAGTACACGAGAGATGTGTGGAGATGAAATTTGAGGAGAAACCTTCCAGCTGCTGTTCATGTCGATGCTGCAGCCTCTTGCTTTAACCGCGAAGAGGCAAAAAGAGCAGTGTAGGGTCTTTCGGTCTTTCTTACAGTCTGAGTTATGATCCAATTACTGAAGTAATGTCAAATTCCCAATGTGAATTATAAGATGCCATTTGAAAAGTCATTCTAGTCATTTTGCTTTTACTGCTGTTGAGAGAAAAAGGGGACAAGGTCAAAGACACTGCAGCTAATTTATCCCGCTTCACTGATAGCTGACATTTGATTAAATGGTAATGAAACAGTAGAAAATATTCAGGTGTCTGAAAGTGAGACTTAAACCTGGAGCTGCAGTTCCTTCTGCTGAAGAATACAATGGCATCTTTTACATATTCAGACTCAGCTTTGCTGCAGTGTTTTGCATATTTATACATGTTCTTGTCAGATAATTTCAAGGTTATTCTTGCTGTATTCATTAATTAATTCAGATAGACGCTCTCCTACTTGTTGCCCTTTTCCACATCCTAGAATCTCTTCCCATCTTCTCCAAGGCAAAGCTATAAAATGTTTCATTAGCTTAACGTTTTGACCCTCTCATATACTGTATATCTATACTTCCTGGCCAAACTAATATTAGCGTAAAAGCACGGATAAATTGCTAAATACGACCAAAAAGCAAAGCGTTATGAGAAATTTATTGTGGGCAATCATCCCTTCCAAAAGCCTGCGTGTAAAATATTGTAAAACCCCTATAGTGAGGTTTAATATTAGCCTGTAATTAATGTGTCCAAACAGCACTGATTTAATATCCTGTGTGTGTTATTATGAGGGCTGAGACACACTGTTACTCTCAGGAAGACGCACTTTGATGACAGGCGCATAAAAATGACCAACAGCAGCATCATCGAGTTGATTATGAGCTACTAAATGAACCACGGTGTGATCATTTCCAAAGTGTTTGTGTGTGTGTGTGTGTGTGTGTGTGTGGGTGTTTGGGGTGGTTAGGGTGAGTGGGTGGGTGGGGTGTTCACGGCTCAGGAGTCAAATATACTGCATTAGTCCATTCGTCTTATAGAGACTCATTAAAACAGAGTACATATTTATATTAAAGAAACAAACAACGCATTTCAGTTGGAGGATGTGATGAAACAGAGAGAGAATTTCAGTGTCTTCTTACAGCGGGGCTGTATTTTATATAGTGAGTGGAAATGCGATAATGTGGTACTAGAATTAAACATCATTCTGATTTTTTTTAATCACCTTTACAATAAGAACCAGAGGTGCCACGGTGTTTATATACACTCACCTAAAGGATTATTAGGAACACCTGTTCAATTTCTCATTAATGCAATTATCTAATCAACCAA
>JAQQZT010000039.1:3543345-3556245 GCA_030068275.1 Clarias platycephalus | reverse complement strand
TTTTTTACTTTTTTGAAATGTAAAGTGCAGGTTAATTTGTTTTATTTTTACTTTATATTTTGTATTAATTATTTTTAGGCATTAACTTTTTTTTGGGCTGTAGAACGAATAATTTAAGTTTCCATTATTTCTTATGGAAAAATTTAATTTGATATACGAGCCCACTTCCTGAACGAATTATGCTCGTAATCCGAGGTTCCACTGTACTTTAAAATAAGCTACTAATAAGCTATTTGCTCAATGTAAACAAACACCTGCACCAATAGATATTAATTATAAAAACTAAACTGAGTATTTTTATTGATTAGTTCATATTTTTACTGCTGAAAGAACAGCATTGATGTGGTATAAGTAAATTGTAACGCGCTGCAGTCGTTTTAAGACAAAACTTCATCTTTGTCCATTCACTCTCCGATTACCGAACAGGTAGTGTATTTGGCTGAGGACAAAAATAGTACAACTTAGCATAAACAAGGCATAAAAAATTCAACCTTAAAACATTTGATTTCTTTAGAAAGAATGTTCTGCTGTACAGAAAGACAGGCGGAAATATACGTGAGCTTCAACACGAAATAATAATATCCCTGATTACATTAAAGTCGATCAGTTTACTTTTAGCTTTAACCATTTAATGGTTTCTACGAACTCTTTTCCTGTCAATGACTGGTACTTACGCTAGTATTATTATAGACATGTCTGTAGGACCTTATTCTCTTATCTGTGTTCATCTTTAACACTTCAGGAGACATGACTATCAGCCGTCAACCTTTACACTTTTTTCTTCTTCTTCTTTTTTTTTTAAGGCGATGATTCACCAGCAATTTCGTCCCTTTGCGTTTAGAAGATTGCTAGGGCCTTTTGCTCATCTTCTATTTTATCACTAAATTGACATCTATTGAAAGCTTTTTGGGGCAGCATGGTGCCATTTCTGCACATGCTCTTCTTTTGTCCCTGTGGATTTCCATCAGATTCTCAAATTTCCCCACACCTTTCAAAAACAGGTGGATAGGCTGGATAGGATGTACCGCCTTCCCAGCCATTTTCACACTGTGTTAAATAAAATAAATAAATAAATAAATAAATAAATAAAAGAAAGAAAGAAAGAAAGAAAGAAAGAAAGAAAGAAAGAAAGAAAGAATATTTTAAGGGCCATTCAAGTCAAACTGTGTGTGTGGTGGTTTACAGAATGATGGCTTTCTATTCTACATACAGTAGGATATATTTGGTTAACTAAAAAGGTAAAAACACTTGAGGTGAGTGTTTGCTCGGTGTGTCAGTGAATTGACTTCCTTCATATCGAGTGAGAGAGAGAGAGAGAGAGAGAGAGAGAGAGAGAGAGAGAGAGAGAGAACATGTGTGCTTTTTTTTTATTTTTTTATCTCTGATAGTCCGTGTCTCAGTCTCTGAGTTGCTGCTTGGCCGCTTGCCTCCTCTCATTCCTAACAGCTTTGGCCTGAGGACTGCACTCTGTCACACTTCATGCACTTTGCCTATTTGATGTTAGCCATCACACACACTCTGCTTCTGAGAGCTCCTGACTGAAGCGCTCGTCTTACAGGACCTGCTTTCATTCTCCCATAATAATGGGTTAGGAGGATATTGAATAGGGATTTGGTTCATGTACCTGTATCATTAACTGAGAAATAACACTTTATTTGTTATCTTAATTAAATGACAAATCGTTTTTTTTTTTTTCAATAATGAGCTTACTTGTATTTCTGGATTATTTAACTCTCAATTCTTTCTCAGTGCTTAATTAAAGGTTTTCTCGTGTTTACCCTGCCATCCCTGAGATATCATATGATTAAAGACGTTTTGGAATGTCTCCTAATCACCTTCATTCAGTGCTTTCATATGGTTGTATACTCACATTCAAAAATCAACTGAAGCACTTTAAGCAAGAAAATACATTTGATAATATTAGGTCATCTTAAATAACACTTTGTCTAACCCCTGATCAAGCGCACTACTTAGTGTATGAAATAAGGGATTGTACACCCTACATAGCACACTAGTTTTCCATTCAATGATATTTAGGATTTAGTCCAGGAACAAGTAAGTTAACTGATATTCTAAAATAGAATAAGTGGAAAGTAACTCATTATGTAGAAAAAATTATGATTTATTCTCCTCATCTTTTGTCCTTATAGTACTGGTAAGAACTTAAAACTACTTTCACCACTTTTAATTGGTTTTTCACCCCTTTTAATTATTATTAAGTCAAATTGTGTGTGTGCGTGTGTGTGTGTGTGTGTGTGTGTGTGGTGTTTCACAGAATGAGGGTCGCAGCCCGAGTACTGAAGATGTCACAGCCATGCTGATTGTAAGTACTGATGCTCTTGTGTAATATTGCTTAATTATTTTAATTATTTTACTGTCATGAGCCATTTTTAAATCTGGATGAACATCTACAATATAATTATTATTATTTTTTTTCTAAAAATCCTTCCTTGTTTCTCTTGTTTGTTTGTAAATGAAACTCGTTAATGGTCTTTTTTTTTGTAGATGATCATTAACAGAATTATATTTACATGGTCTTAGCAAATGCTATTGAAAAAAAAAACTTGTGAAATGTTGCATGTAATTGTATCACTGTGCATCTGCTCCATGCTTTGGTTAAGAGTGTGCGTGTTTGCCAAGTGAATAAATGTAAAACTGAAACCTGGAGGGGAAAAAAGAATGAATAAATAAAAAAACAAACATCATATTGCCAAGATCAACAAATATATATATATATTTTTTTGAAAAAAGACCTTATTTGGCAGCTCTCTTATCAGCGTAGAGATTTTAATCATTGACATTGAGAGATGAGGCTGGTACAGCTGGCACTGTGCAGTGGCACGACCCCCCTGTGTGATTGACAGCTCTCTTTCTCTGGCTCAGATCTGTTCCGATGCTCCAGCTGCTTCAAATGTGCGAGTGGGTTCGCAGTTTCACTGTCATCTGTGAGTAGATGCACATTAGCAGAGAAGCAGTGAAGCAGAGACAAGCCTCCAGCGGTTTTCCTTCTATACAGCTGTTACTGATCCAAACCCAAGTTTACCTATCTGTGCATATACAAAGCTCTCTTATAAAACATGAATAAATAAAACAATCCACATCAGCCATTTTAAGTCAAATGTAGTATCAGTGTTTAGCTCTGCCATAAATATTAAACTAGTTGAAATAATCAGTAAATATTTCATTTTCCCCTTGGAACATCTCATTGAGTGGGATTTATTTTACAGTTGAAATAACTAGATCTCTTCAGCGGTAGTGCAGATTTTATAAAAATCTAGTTAGAATCATTTAAAAAAAAAAAAAAAAACTAATATAACCATTTAGAAAACCTTGGCCTTGGTATTTTGTCAACCAGTTGTCATGGATTCGTGGAAGAAACTGTAGGTAAAAAAACAAAACAAAAGTAAAACCAAAGCCAAAAGGCCGTCTGGTGATGAGCAAACTGAGATCAATACTCTCTATCCAACAAGCAGAAGTGCACCAGGGAAGAAACAGCTGGTGGGGGAAGAAAGAAATCCTCCCTAGACCAGACTAGTCTCATTTCAGTTTGGCTTTTGCGATCAGTGCAGTCGGGGACGGGCCACGATTAAGACAAAAGGAATAGACAAAAACCATAAGAGAAGCTTAAAGAGGTCGAGCTGATTGGAACGGGAAACTAGTGAACTGGCGTCCAGGTGGGTGTGTGAATTGATAAATGAACACTGGATTGAGATCTGGATTAGAAGTAATGACTCTTGTCTCAAGAATGGAATCAGCCATAGCAGCGATGTTGAGTGGTAGAATTTATTTTTTGCAATTTTCTTCAATGACCACAAGCATTCATACAAACTATACTCCTATATCAGTTTTTTTTCTTCTTCCTTTTACCCCAGTACCTACCAAGCTACAGATTTAAGGATGAGTAATTGAATTCAGGACTAAGCTTCAAGGTTTGACTTCTACAAATCTGTCCATAAATCCTAACATTTGGTTTGCAACTGACATTATTGTGTCTAAATCTACTGGGTGATCTATTGTTATCCATGCTACAGCACACATATGGTGGAGTATCACAAAAAAATCTGGTTACTGCTACATTCAGAGACGAGATTAAGTTTGGGATTCATTGTGATGATCTGGTGCTGTCGGTCTGGAATCGGATTTAACAGACGTCTGAAAAGAAGATTAAAAAAAAAAAAAAAAAGGTCATAATTACCCGAGAGATGGAGAATTGCTGAGATCTGGCATGGTGTCATGGGGAAGACAAGATTATGTGATCAGTGCAGTTTTTTTTTTTTTTTTTTTTAAATATATAACACTGGTTCTTAGACCTGGTCCTGGAGGACCTGAACATTTAGAGTTTTCTCAGGTCTAAGCACAACTGATTTATCTAATCAGATGAATAAGTGCCTTTATTCAAGGAAAAGACTAAAATGTGCAGGATGGGGTCAAGGTCCAGGCTTGAGAACCATTGCTTTATAGATAATACAGTTAAATACGTAGATACGTAGTGTGAAAGTCAATATTTTGTGTCACCATTGTATTTCAAGATAGCTGCTTTAGCACCAAACACCAGAACTCCACAGACACTCAGATGTTAATAAGCGCTAACATGATTTTCTATGGTTTGCTTCGTGTTCCCGGAACACCCCCACCCCTTCCGTCCTTCCTGCTAAACATCGTTCCTGGAAGTGTGACCCAGATTCATCTTCATTATTTCCATTTCTCAGATATTTAATCTAACATACGGAGACTCTCTGCTCATTCGTGTTGTTTTTTCTAATGTTTAGAAACAGAGAGAGGGTCTCCTGAGCCTGGAGTCATTTACTTTAAAAATGCTTACGCTAAAGAGAGGAACTCAGAGGCGTGGGTAATAAATCCAGCGTGTCTCGCTCGCCTCGCGCTAATACTTAATCAGCTATCAACGGGATGCCGAGTGCTCTCCACTCCAGCAAGTGCCCACGGAAATAAATTTGCTTCTTAAATCCGAGGAGTTTGTATCTGCACTTTGACGTCGTATCTACTGTAATTGGCTCTGCAGGTTTGTTGTGGGTTTTGGAGCTCTTTAAAGAGACTCCTAAATGAAAGCGGGTATATTCTTGTCACTTGATGCTTACTAAAATGCCCTACATGTTCCGGGTGAAAGGTATAAGCTCGTCAGACTTTATGATTAAATGCATAAAATTAAAGTTTATTCATCCCAGTCTCCATGCAGAAACCACAATGAAGACATTTTTGCCGGCAGATTTTGTTGATTATTTTCTCACAAAGGCACGACCATAAGCCTTCCATAAGAAACCTCATTAAAAGTCACCCAAGTACATGTGTCATGGGTTATCCGAAAACAAGCGGGCGACACTCTGGTGCTTTGGTATGATTATTATTCATCACAGTATGAAAATCCAACCTCTTGTGTTTCTATCATGAGTTTCACAATGATGAAAAGAAAAGCAATCTCACACACGTCTACAACAGAGCAGAATGGATCGCCGGGAAAATCCATGATATTGAGCAGTGCTTTGTAATGTAGTTATTCAGAAAGAGAACAATAACCTTGGACGTGACTGTAAGGCTGATGAGAAGCATTGATATGCAGCAGGAGTGCTCATTAATCAAAACAGCAGAAGGCCTGCGTTCTTTTTCTACACCGCATTATTAAAGAGGACACCAGAGTTTCTGGCTTTTGTACTGTTTCCATGTTGTCACCTCTTTTTTATGACACACCTTACAGGAGCTAAGTGTTACACAACCTATGGAGATTCACTTTCAAGTTTCTTTTTGTTAAATCATGGTTTTGATCATGTTTCAAGATGCAAAGTATTACATACTGTTCGATGCAACACGATTGAAAAAAAAAAATCTTCCTGACATGACAATCGATGCAATTCGCGCAATTCGGTGTGTCTATGCGCAATTTGGGACTCTTTGGGTGAACAATGTCAGGATCAGGTTTTGATAATGTGACAAATTGATTTTTACATAAACCCATTCAATCACTCTTACTGCTATCCAGATGTTCACTCTGACTCTCTATCTTTATGTGTTTATCTGTTTCTGACTATAGGCCAGATGTACATACTGTACATAAGGATCAACAGAGCAAAACACAACTAGACACAGCTGTAAAATGCAATCCAAGTGCATCTGATATCAATGTTTGATTTACTGAGAAAATTCATGCATACTAGATGGCATCGGTGTGCGGTGCAAATTTCAGTTTAAGTGCCTCTGTCAAATGGTACCAGGTCAAACACAAAACTGTTATAAATCTCCATTTTGGCAGCTTTAGAAAAACAAGTCTGTTTGTCTGTCTGTCTGTCTGTCAAAATAAGCAATATGTAATGATCTGGTCCTGCTTTAATGGTTTACTCACCATTTTTTATATGAGTTAAAGTTCACCCTCGACTGATTGGTGGTTAGCACAGTCGCCCAGTTAAATTTCTGGGTTACTGTTCAAGCTACAACACATCCAAGCTGCCGCTGTTGGTCCTTTGAGTAAAGCCCATAACAGCCCCTGCTCCAACGGTGCCATGTCATGGCTGACCTGGTACTCCAAACAAGCTGGGATACGCAACGAGAGGAATTTCACTGTGCTGTAAAGTTTTGACAAATACCTACCACTCCTTATAATATTGATGAACTGTTGTTGTTTTTTTAAATTTAATGTACAGTAGTATATAAAAGAGACCAATCATGCATAGTTTGAATGGAATGTCTGAGGGTTCATGCTGACAATGAACAGTATATCCCTTTATAGCCACAATTTGCTTATCTACAGAACATGACAATGAGGTCAGAGTACTTCAAAGTACTCCCCAAATCCAATAGAGCACCACTGGGATGTGGCAGAAAGGGAGATTTGTAGCATTAAGATGAAGGATTTAAGCTGTGCTGGGAGAAAACAAGAGCCCTACCCTGCATTATTATGGTGTTCCTATTAACTTTCTCTCTTTTTATCACTTTATACTCTACAGAGAGAAGAAAAAGTATGTGAACCTTTTAGAATTTCATGGTTTTCTGCATTAATTTGTCATGAAATGTGATCCGATCTTCATCTTCAAGTCAGGAGTATTGACAAATTTAATGTGCCTAATACTTAATAACTGGTTGACCACTACTTTCTGCCAAGGAACAATGTGGAGGTCACTTGGGATGATGTTTTCATAATGATATGCATGATGATTTACGGCAGATGTTGTGCTGCGTGTTGCGTTCCAAATAGTTAAGCCTTAGTTTTATCAGTGCACAAAACATTTTGCCATACTGTTGTGGAGTGTCGATGTGCTCTTTCACAAACTTCAAGTGTGCAACAATGCTCTTTTTAGCAAGCAGCGGTTTCCTTTGTGGTGTCTCATTGATGAGTCCTCGTTGTGCTCTTCAGGTCATTTTGACTGGGCGCTCACTTTTTGGTAGAGTAGCCACAGTCCCAAAGTGTCTCGATTCACTTAACTGCAGACTGGTGAATTTCTAAAGGCTTTGAAATCACTTTGTAACCCTTTCCATCTTTACGTTAATGTTACACTTTCACTATTAAACAGAGCCGTGTGTTCTACTCTACAATTTGTAATGTTGTACTATACAACTAAAGTGACTGACGCATTTATTATATTCCGCGCTATGTTAATATTATTTATTTGGATTAAAAACTTTCAATCCAGGAACGTAAGTCATGTGTGAATTTGCTGTGTATTTAGTTTACAGAACTTCAGTACACCAACACCAACACCATCCTCCTCTTCCTCGTCTTTATAGAAACTGTGTCTTTACATAAATGAGCTCTCTGTTTTCTGCTTTAGAAACAGAGACACTGATTGAGGATGTTCCTATTTAGCATCACAATAATCCTCATAACAGAGCTTTCAATTTAAAACCTGCCAGACAAAGACGCTATGAGGTTTAGACAGAGCCTCTGGATGGCATAATTAGATAGCAGTGATGCAAAGTGAACGAAAGGACTGCTTGTGTATTGCAGTGGAAAAGAGAAAGATGTGTCTGAACTGATGTGAAAGACTTTTATGTAAAATGCCTAGGGTTTTACATATGGATGGACGATTACTTGCAAATGTGGTCCTTACAGCACAGTGTCACACTGATTGCTTCCTTTTAAGGCAAAGTAACACATGAGGACAGTCACTCCGATTTAAAGTGAGTGTTAAAGGCAACTGTGGCTCACTGCCCTTTTATAATGCGACCACTGAATCAATCAGAATAATCGCAAATTCTAGGGACATTTCACATAATCATAAAGTTTAAACCTTTTTTAGTTAGGCATGTTGATAAATGTTCTGTGTGTTGATTAAATCTCTCCTTACTCACCTTGAACTTCATTGTGTTAGTTGGTGCTGTGTGTTCATTATTATTGTGAGAGTTAGCAGTTGTGTGTTGTGCATGACAGGGAACATTATAACATTGTTATTGCTAGCACAGTTACAATATAGTTTAACAGGAGGGAAATTCAATCACAATTTTCCAGTGATGTCCCGTAATGTCATATTAACTCTTTAACATTCATGAAAAAAATTTTAACCTTAAGCTAATTGGGTCATCTCTACCACTTGGTTATAGTTTCCTATGCAAAAATTCATTAAATGTTGTTATGTTTTTAAATAATCACTCACTCACCATCTATACTGCTTTATCCTTTATTCAAGGTCGCAGGGGACCTGAAGCCTATCCCAGGAGACTTAAGGCACGAGGCATACACCCAGGGCACAGACAGACACACACTCATTCACACAGTATGGGCAATTTGAGAACGCCAATTAGCCTCATCTGCAGGTCTTTGGACTGTGGGAGGAAACCGGAGTACCCGGAGGAAACCCACCAAGCACGGGGAGAACATGCAAACTCCATGCACACAGAGACGGGAATCGAACCCAGACCCTAAAGGTGCAAGGCGACAGTGCTAACCACTACACCACAATGCTGCCTCTTTAAATAACATTTTCAATTGCTTTGTAAATTGTTGCATCATCACACAAAAAAAGTTAGAATTTTATGTGACCTTTTCGATATTTTTTTTCTGTCCTTGTAAATAATTGTTACATTTACCAAGAACAAACATCTCAACCGTTTGGAAGTCCCCTATAATAGGCTTTGTTAAAAACGTTTAAATAAAAGCATTTTTATTATTCAAAGGAAATAACAAAAAAAAAAAAACATTGCTTTTTGCATCGTGAGGGTTTTAAAGGGTTAATAAGGAAGTAGTGGTGCAAGCACTGAGTTATGAGAAAGACTTGGCATAGCTTGTTAGAAATCTATGAGTTGAAAAACTGCAATGAGCATAAAAATTGGCACTTTGGTAGATAATCTGTTTGGAACGAGAACTTGTGATGAAATTGCTGGTGAATGAAGGCGTAAAAGCGATTGACATTTACAGGAGACTTCAAGCACAGCGTAGTGGTTCGTGCGCTGACAAGACTCTTAGCCGCAGTAAAATGTTTGACCGGTGCAAACGTTTTAAAGAAGGCCATACGTCCGTGAATGATGATCCCGGCCGAGGTGGCTCAGAGCCCACTGCAGTCGTTAATGTGAACACTCGGCGAGTAGAACACCTGATCCTTGAAAATCGACGGATATCATCTCACAAAGTTGCGGAAGAGACGCATTCGTCCATAGGAACTGTACACACAATCATTCACCAACGCCTCTTACACATTACAAGAACTTGGCTGGGAGTTATTGCCATATCCCCGTACGTTCCTGACTTCACTCCAAGCCATTCCAACATGTTTGGTGCATTAAAGCAGTTCCTTTAAGGCCAGGGTTTCAGATGTGAAGCAGGCAGTCTGATTATGGCTCCAGCATACTGATAAAGCTTTCTACATTGATTGTATTATGCATTAATGAAACATTGGGATAAGTGCATTATGAATCAAGGAATTATATAGAGAATATATAAGAGTTTTTATTCTAATAACTGTGTTCTGTTATTCTGCACAATCAAAAGTTTGACTAGAACACCACTTGTATGTTATATTACTAAATAAAAAAAATATTTAAGATAATCAGGCATGTTTAATCTTTTTATAATTATATTTAATGTGTAATGTTTATGAAACAGTAAAAAAAAATAATAATTTTAGCACTTAGTATTAGTTAAAGCAGCTTTAAACAGTTGTTCTCTCACCAGTCTCTCCTTCCTTTTCTTTAAAAGTTAATGAGGCAGAAAAGTAGTTTTTACTGAGAATCTGCAAAGTCATCTTTCCTAAAGACTTTAGAAAACCTCACCCTATCAACAGTTAGACATATTTTTACCTGGCTATTTAGAGTAGGTCTGCACGATATTAGGAAAATATGCGATATGCAATATTGTTGTTGAATATTGCGATAACAATATTTCTTGCGATATAACATTTCCCTACAGAAATGCATTTTTTATTATTATTATTATTATTGGCTATTTTAAAAAAATCATTTATATATGTAATGATCATACTAAAATAAACAGGTAATAGATATTCGTCTGATGTACAGTAATTCAATCTAATTCAGGCTAATTCTGCATTTGTGAGACCTCTTCTCTCTTGAAGCCAAAATATTGCCATATTTCTGACGTACCGTTCTTTTTAGGCACAAGTTCATCGCTGCTGTCGTTTTCCTCGCTTGTCTCTACTCCTGCCATATTTATTTTTCATTCTCTGCTCTGAGCCGCTAGGTTCACCTTTTGGCCCGGTCTAGCCAATAGCATTATATCACCTACTTGGGAGGTGGGTATAAAGATAGTAAGGGCCCATCTTATTGGTCAAATTTGGACACACAAATGCTTGGCACATAAATCAAATTTCATTTATCGCAACTCTTTGCGATACAGATATCGCGTATACCATTATCGCAATTACGATGATTTTCCGATATATCGTGCAGCCCTAATTTAGAGGCTTGATAATATAAACCTGTGATTTTCACCAGCTGTTACAGAAACACCTCAACACCTTCTGACCAGTCAGGATCCAGAATCCAACAGTACCGTGGTTTGGACATACTGTACCTTCTAAATCAATGTTTTTTTGTTAAGTGGTTTATTTTCTACAATCTAGAACAATACTGGTGATTTCAAATCTAGGAAATAATACATACAGTATGGGATTCAGTAATTAAGTAACAAGAATAGCAATAACAGTCAGTTGTTATTTTAAGACGTGAAGGTCAAGCACATTTACAAAACACATCAAGCACCATGATGAAACTGGCTCTCATGAAAACCTTCACAGCAAAGCAAGACCAAAACGTGCCTCTGCTGCTGTAGAGTTACCAGCCTCAGAAATCACCAATGAAGGCTTTACGGAGCATGAATACATCTCAATATTAACTGTTCAAATGGAGATTTTGGATGCCTTTAGCATTATTTTACAATGTAGAAAGAAATAAAAATCAGGAAAGACTGGATTTATAAATTGTGTCCAAACTTTTGGCTGGTAGTGTACACTTGTCTTGTACACGTGTATCTGTTATTAGTGTGTTATTTGTCACTCATGTTACTTAATGGATATTGAAGATCTAGGGAGCATGAGTACTAAGCATGAAGAACACACACTTATCACTGTTTACAAACATCACTAATAACAAAAGAGATTGAAGTATTTCATCTATCCAGACCTCCCTTTATACCTTTTATAAGGCAAACACAGCAGTATATGATGTTCCTATAGAAATCATTTATGTAGACCTTAATTCTTCTTTTCATCAAGTCTGCCCTGAAAGCCGCCCTTAGATTTGTATCACTCGATTGTTGTAATAACCTGCAGCAAAAAGTGATACGATTAAAAGAAGAAATCAGCAAATCTCTGTATACATGTCTGTGTGTGGGAGATTATTAAAGAGATTACCCACTCTTAGAAAACACAAACACATTCTTTGCTTAAAGCTATACGATTTATGATAAACCTCTTAAAAGATTTAGCAGAAAGAGAATTCTAGATAAACCTGTTTCAAATGCATTGTTCAGTAAGCTGTGCATCATGGGAAATATTTCCTCCGAGAAATTAATATTTTATTAATATTTTATTTTTTAAATTAAGTATCTTATCACAGCTTGTTGAGTTTATTTGACATATTTTAAACTTTAATCTTCTTGACACTTTTTTCTCCATTCAATCCATCATTATTTCATTCTTGGTGAATTTCTTTCTTCATGGGTGCAATCTTCATTTGGTGTTTTTGCGTGTCAATGTCTCTCTGTATGTTTGTGCATGCGTCCTGGTTTCTCTACCAATTTTTAGTTATTTATTTATTTTGCTTTAATATAGACAGTTACAAAACTGACTTGCCAAATTATGTCACTGTGGGGAATAATGTCAGCTTCCAACACTGTGGAATGGTTTAATGTCCCCTAAAAGATAGAGATGGTGTACCTCCTTCCTATATTCACGTTTTTTTTTTTTATGTGAAACATTTTTGCAATTAAAGTGACAACAATCCAATGCAAAAACTAGACACAAGTATGAATGCGGGACTTCACATTGAGCAGCTATCCGATAGTGTTAAATGTCACTTTTGTTGTCTGTGTCTTGTCCCTTGAACAATCCTCGGCACACAGACTTGTCACACTATTGAGAGACACAGTAAATCAAAAAGTCACATGCTGTAGATTCAATCATAGATGTAGTTCAATTCAGGTCAGCAAGGTACAATAAGCAATATAACTTTTAAACACACCTTCTAATTCTATGGTCTTTCCTGATTTTTATTTCTTTTTATACACACTACCGTTCAAAAGTTTGGGGTCACTTGCAAATTTCTTTGTTTTTGTTTAGTCATTTATTTTCTGCATTCTACAACAATACTTGGGATTTCAAAACTATAAAATAACACATATGGGATTAGGTAATTACGTAAGAACAAGAAAAACAACAGTTAGTTGTTATTTTAAGACACAGAGGTCAGCCTTTCTGTAATTGTTCTTGCAAGAACAGTATTGTC
>JAQQZT010000039.1:3503361-3516054 GCA_030068275.1 Clarias platycephalus | reverse complement strand
GTACTCCGGTTTCCTCCCACAGTCCAAAGACATGTAGGTTAGGTTAATTGACATTCCAAATTGCCCGTAGTGTGTGTGTGTGCCCTGCGATGGATTGGCACCCCGTCCAGGGTGTACCCTGCCTTGTTCCCTAAGTTTCCTGGGATAGGCTCCAGGCCCCGGCGACCCTGTATATAAGGATAAAGCGGTACAGAAAATGAATGAATGAATGAATGATAGATCATTTACTTTGTGTTGCTTGTGTTTATTTGTAGGCCGACTCATTCTGCTAGTTGTGCTTTCTCTTGCTTTTGCTTTCTAGTAAGCTATGTCATCGTCATAGTCCAAGTGTCCCTACCGTTCTGCATATTGTATTTTTAGAACAGTTATCTTTCTTACCTTTACCTGATTTTAACTATTCCTGGCCACACTGTACTGAAGTGGCCCTGGGCATGTTATGCAAATTCATGCCTGGAAACTGTACAGAATATAATCTGATCTGTGCCTGAGTCCCTAGTGTGAGAGGAGCCAAAAACATTATCATCCCTATATGATAAAAATGTATGCAGGGACCTTCATGGCAGACAAATTTTTTTAATGTGTGTAATTGATACTACAGGGAAGTATGAATGATTTATGGTATTTACTATATAAAGGATTAGAGTCTGTATACGTGCCATCAGGAACATCGGACATAGATATCTGAGCACTCGGGGTGCAGGACCTTGCTCATGGGTCCAACAGTTGCAGCCCAGCGGCGCTGGGGCTCGAATCCGGGACCTCGTGGTCAGCATTCCAACACCTTAACCACTGAGCAACCTTTGCCCACTATTTACTAGATATATACACTCTAAGAATATTTTGGAGGCCTAACATTTTCAGTGAACTATCCTGGTTAGTCTCGGTAGATCTAGAGTGTGAGGCGGGATGAAATGCAAGGCGATAAAAGTACACTAGGGCAATTTAACATGGCTGATCCACCTAGTGGCATGTTTCATGGAGGTAGGAGGAAAACAAAGATACCGAAGGAAAGGAGAATATGTGAAAGTGAAACTGCTCACAGGCAGCAAGTTATCTCAGGATTAAACTTGGGACCCTGGAGCTGTGAGGCAGCAGCAATACTCTCTGTGCCAGTGTAATACACCGATCACAATTTGATCCCTTAACAGGTTCACTTTTTATTCATTTGTTGATAATATAAACCTTTCTCAGTGTTATACCAAGCAGTCAGACACACACACACACATACACACAGCAGGCAAAACATCTTGACTGCAGGCTGTAACACACACCACATGTGGAGAGCCACAGGAACTCCCATGGCCTGGAAATAAACACCACACACCAGGCATTGAATTCCTATATGTGATGTCTTTTCCTGATGTTTCTCCTCGTTTTCTATCCCGCTGTCTCTCCCCCAACTCTCTCTCTCTCGCACACACAAAACTCACACAGAGAACTGTTGGTGCACTATGTGGATCATTTTTACACACAGTGGTGAGCCAGGTGGCTGTTTTTGCATCATTTCGAGCTTTTTATTAACACAGAGATAACAGGAGAAACGTGTTCAAGTCAAACAGGAACTTTTCAGTTCTGAGATTAAAAACTCCCTTTATTCTTCTATGTAATCCCCTGCTACGCTAATGCACTTATCCCAGTGTTTTACTAGTGCATGTATACCTACAAGGTAGAAAAATTTCTTAGTAAACTGGAGCCATGATTTACATTTACGCATTTGGCAGACGCCCTTATCCAGAGTGACTTACATTTTTTTTTATCATTATACATCTGAGCAGTTGAGGGTTAAGGGCCTTGCTCAAGGGCCCAACACTGGCAACCTGGTGGTTGTGGGGTTTGAACCTGAGACTTTCCGAACCATAGTCCAATGCCTTAACCACTGAACTACCCCTGACCTCATGATCATACTGCCTGCTTCACATCTGAAATACTGGACTCCGCTAATGGCCCTAACATGTGGAAATGGCTTGGAGTGAGGTCAGGACTGCACGAGGGATGTGTCAAAAACTCCCAGCCAAGTGGTGTTGGTGAATCATTCTGTATACAGTTCCCACAGACAGATGTGTCTCTTCTGCAACAAGTTATCCATCAATTTTCAAGGTTCAGGCATTCCAGGCTCTGCGCAGTGGGCTCCGAGACTTCTCGGCCATTCACGGACATTCGGCCTTCCTTAAAACATTGCTGTACTGTGCTTCAAGTGTTTTGTAAATGTCAAGTGATTTTACAGCCTTCATTCATCAGAAGTTTCATCACAAGTCTCGAACCACCCTTATATTCATTAGCAATCAGAATTTACGTTGTAGAATTCGGGGCTGCAGTGAAATAACTTGAACAAAAGAAACTAAATAGTAAAGTTCTAAATATTTGGCATCTTTGACAGTTCATTTAGCAATTAGCTTTTAAAGTAATTTACTAATTTTCACATAGAAGATCATGGTGAGATTGGGAGATTTGAAGGACAGCCACACATCATTTCTTTCTACATCATATCATCCTTGCATCGCTACAGCGCCTGGGCAAAAGCTTAATTTATTACACCATATAAAAAATCACTGCAGCAAACAGACAAATGGTTTGATGATGTTAATGATGATGATGACTGTCTATAATGGTGTCGCATAAGGCAGGCTGCAATTTAGCTTCCTGGCAATGAGGACAGAAAGAAAAGCAGGTAGCTCTAGCATAAGGGCCAATGCTAATGCTCGTTATGGTCAATATATTTTTATGAACCCTTTCTCTGTGTGCTGGTGATTTTCATAATTTACACTGGGTTGCTGCGACAGATAAAAAGTGTAATCTTTATTTTTAATCATTTCGTACATCGATCAGCCATAACATTAAAACACAAAATATTACTCCTTGTGACCCTCTGGATCCTCGAAGCATGACTCCACAAGACCTTTGAGGGTGTGTCAACTTATCTCTTCATATAACTCTAGCAACTGTGTTGTTTTTCCAACTGGCCATTTTTCCAAGGGCAGAAAATAAAACACACATCTCTCCAGATGTCCAGATGTTGTCAGGATTTCAGGATTTTGGGCAAGTATATGCAGGAGTTAAGACTTTTAATAAGAAAAGCAGAAAAATATATCAAAACCAAAATAGACGGACTAGCCATGACACAAACGGAGCACAGATTTAGAACTGATGCTAGAATAGGTAACTTCACAGATAGCAAACCAGACGCAAGACAAACAACAGATTGAGATTTTGGCTATTTATACAACTATGAGTAAATAAGCTGCCGGTGATGACACTGAATAAGTGACAGAGGTGCATTCTGGGAAATGAAATCCAAACTGAACACAAAGTCTCTGGGTGCGAGGTGACCTCCAGGGGTTATTCCTGACAGATGTCCAGATGATCTTAAAGATGTCAAATAATTGGTCCTTTGGACTAGTGGTTCCCAACCTTTTCCTTGGAGCAGCTCGTATATAGAAAAAAAGCTGAGTCCTGTTCGCAACAACCCAGCCCAGCCCAGACATACACACAAAACAAATAATTTTTAAGCAAAAAATTTAAATAAATTTCTTTGCAGACTTTTAATTACACTGTAATTATGGAATTCTGATCTCATTACATACATTTTAAGTATCTGTTATTAAATACACACTTATGCTGGTTCACTAGGTTACTGACCCTCAGCATCATGAACACTGATTTATTTATTTATTTATTTATTTAGTACTTAAGTCATTTACACACGTTATAGTTATTTAAAATCTCATCTGACAGGTTTTTTCTTTTTCTAATTAGCCATACAACCCCAAAATCTACAGTAGGAAATCCACTGCAATAAACTGGATATTGAAATTGCACCATCCATCCATCCATCCATCCATCCGTGGAGGTCTATGGTGATTACCAATGTATTTATTCACATTTCTAAAACCGTGGTAGGACCTCTGGTCAACATTCTCACACACACATTCACACACTATGGGCAATTTGGGAACACCAATTACCTCAATATGCACATCTTTAAATTGTGGGAGAAAACTGTAATACTCAGAGGAAACCCACCAACTGCGAGGAGAACAGACAATCTCCATGCACACAGACCCTGTGGTGAGAATCAAACCTTGACCATGGAGGTGCAAGGCAACAGGGCTAACTAGTAAGCCACCAGGATTAAAATGGCACAACTGATATTCATTATACAAACTTATGATATGGGTCATAAGTTATGACATAAAATTTGTTCTCTTGTTTATTGTCATATAAATATGACATGTGACATTGATATAATAACATTGATTAACTTGCTACAGAAGCACCAGTCAATTTTCTTGCGTTGCAGACACAAATTCACAAGAGTAAAGATCTTTGACATGTGCCATCTCCAAAACAAAAGGGTCTTGTGGATTGTTCCTGGTATGCAGTGATTAGTACCTCCTGTATCAAAAGAGTTCCCAAAAAGGACCAATGCTGATAGGATCATGCAGTCTTTACAGATCTAAAATCTAAAGTTAAACAGCTAATGCTTGCTTATGCTGGCTTAGACATACTGTACTGTATGCTTGCTCATGTCCTAAAAAATGGATGATATAAGAAAAAGTGAAGCAGTAAATTTAACAAAGCCATCTGTGTCAGGAGACATTGCTTCTCACATGTATAAATGCACTAAACATATCCTCATGGGTGACATTGATTTAAATCTCTAAATATACATGGTGTCAAATCAGACGATGTTATGTAGTTTTAAATATAAACAGAGAACTTAACTAATTTATCATTTCATGTCTAGGTAAAAAATATACTGTATATAGGACTATAGTCTCTGTCCTGGATTTCAGTAGGAACATTAGAATGGATGGAAATGAAATCCCCTGTGCAGAATATTTCTGTCTCTGGAGAACTGCAAGGGAGCTCATCTCAGTGCTAAACCTCCTCACAGCTCAGAAGAGGATAATAAAGTTATAATAGAGTTTTGTATGATTCATCTCGAATCTCTCAATTGGCAAGACTGTGGCTTAGTGGTTAGCACTGTCGCCTCGGACCTCCAGGGTCCAGCTTTGATTCCAGCCTCAGGATCTGTGTGCATGGAGTCTGCATGTTCTCCCCATGCATGTGCCTCTGGGTACTCCGGTTTCCTCCCACAGACATGCAGATTAGTCTGATTCGCATTCCCAAATTGTCCATAGTGTGTGAATGAGTGTGTGTGTGTGTCCTGCAGATTGGCCCCCTGTTCATGGTGTGACCCGCCTCGTACCCTCAGACTCCCTTGCAGACTCGATGCAAACTGTACACCGACTCAAGGCAGGAATCGAACCCGGATCCTGGAGATTAACCACTAAGCCACCGTGCCGCCCTAACTAAATTAGTTATGTCGATATTTTATTACAGACTGCATGTTCCTGCATTAGGAAGAATTATTTGCAAGATTATTTGCCATTTACAAAGCAAGAAGATATGAACATAAATATATACTGTAATTTCAAATAAGATAAATCCCATCTGAAGGGACATAATGATAAACACTGTTATACTGTATAGTAAATCCCTGTATATATAATTCCTATTCTTAAAGTATGTTTTAATATCCTTGTAATGGTACATTTTCTTTTGTCTTATAGTGGCTATTTTCTTTTATTTGCGGCCATTATAAAGTGCTATCTTATCTTATATCCTGTTGGAAAAGTGGCTTTGTGATTTTTTTTTTTTTTCCAGCGCGGAGACTCAATGAAGCACTTATTTCGAATGTCTTCAATTGAAACCGGCAATTATCGTCTGAAGTTTTAGGTGCGTTATTGAGCAGCCTTTTAGGTACTAAGCCTGTAACTTGCTAATGATCAAGTGCAACCTTACGAGGCAGCTCTTACAAGAGGTAATAATTAAGGTTAAAACAATCAACTTCCTTTAAATATACTGTATGAGGGGTAGAGCAACTTCCTTTCTCATGATATACAGTGTATATTGATCAGAATTACTACAACTGTCCTCTGCCACCATTATTTAAGAAGTGTGTGTCAGGAAACCCCTTATCCAATGCAAACATTGCTGAAAAGAAAACATCAACCAAATGCTAAACAAAAAGGGAAATGGAAAAGGGAAGAAGAAAACCTTCTTAGAACAACTGAAGCACAAGTATAATTCAGTTTCGACAAAAATACAGAGACAGACAGCTCATTAATAATGCAGCAAACCATATTTTAATAACGAGTGAGTGAAATCGATATTTTCACCAATGCAGATCTAATTGTCTGGGTTAATGTCTTAATGCCTTGTATTATCAAACTGTGTCCCTGGAAATACCTGGCTTTTAAATTTCGTTATTTTAATTAAAATTTCATCAAAGCCATGGCCAAAGTAACTTATAAAGTATACGACAGGAAAAATAAGTCCATAGAAAGGCCTTTTAACTAAGCTGAGGACATCTGGTGGAAATATCTTGAGAACTTTGTATCTGCGTGTGTGCACCTGATTTATTATCCTCCCAAGGTGACCTGATTATATTTGCTTGATGGTACTATGGAGACTGATTGCAGAACAAAGATCTGCTGATAAATTAAGTGCGTAGAGTTGAGAAGAGTGTGCATGGCAGAGCTCCTGTAATTAACACAGAGCTTCACTGATTCGCACCCGAGTTCATGTCAGACTCGCAGGAAACCCAGATTATTAAATACCTTCATAAATCTTTTAGAATTTGTTTATGGCTATATTTCTTAGAACTCGTTTTCCCTTCATGCACTTTATCACGAGCTCTTCATCTGATATTCCACAGACGAGCCGTCTCACCATAGGTGTTATTTACACTGTATGGTCAAAGTAATGGGCTCTCTGAAGTCGGAAAATTGCTTTAATTATGTCCCACAGCACACACACACACACACACACACACAAATGGAATATTAAAATCTAAACCACTCAGTATATAAATACACCCACCTTCCTCTGTGAGCTCGTCTTCTCAGAAGGCTGTGTGATAGAACTGTTCAAAGCTGGACAGTTCTGTGGGTTTCACTATGCGTCTTTACTGTGCATTAATCATTAACAATGAAAACACTATCAGCTCTGGAATATTTTCCCAAAGCGTTTTAGACATGAGTGATTTCCCAATGCTAACAATTATTTATTAATGAAAGCACAACACTTCTTACATTTTTATACACTCACTCATTGTCTATACCGCTTAATCCTGTATACAGGGTCACGGGGGTCAGGAACCTATCTCCGAAGACTTAGGGCACAAGGCAGCATATACCCTAGACAGGATGCCAAACCCAACCAAGGACATCCAAACTCCACACACACAGACCCACGGCGGGAATCAAACCCAGAACCTGGAGGTACAAGGCAACAAAGCTAACCACTACGCCACCGTGCTGCCCATATTTTATACATTGTTTATACGTAATTACTGCCCACACAGTAATGTTTCTTTGTTTTCTCTTAAATAAAAGCACAGTACAGCTTCAAGCACAGTACAGTAATGAGAAACATTTGAATTGTCAAACATTTTTAAGGAGGCAGTATATGTATGTGACTTTGCCAGCTGAAGTGGCTCAGAGCCCAGTGCAGTCGTTCCCGTGAATATTCAGATGGTATGCCTGATCCTTGAAAATTGACACATAGCTTGTCTCCAACTTGTGGAAGAAACGCATCCGTCTGTGGGAACTGTACACACAACTATTCAGCAACACCACTTGCACATTGCAGGCACTCGTCTGGGAGTTATTGCCACATCCCCAAGCCATTCCCACAAGTTTGGGCCATTAAAGGAGTTCCTGGGAGACCAGTGTTTCAGACATGAAAGCAGGCAGTCTGATCATGGCTCAGGTGTACTGAGAAAGCTTTCTACCTTGATGGTCTCCAGGCACTAGTGAAACACTGGGATAAGTTTTTACTCTCAGGACTGTGTTCTGCACAATCAATCGTCCCAGTTTGACTTGAACACCTCTCTTATAAATACTGTCAGAGCTGCTATTATAGAATAATAATCAGCACCTTCTGATCAATGAATAAATATTAATATTAGAATGTTAGAATAACATTTATCATATTCATGTTCATTAAAATCGCTCCACAATTTCACTATATACAGTAGTAGATGTGATCCATTTATTTTCACTATGCCTACTACTTGATAGATGAAATATGATGTCTTTTCAGTTTCCATAGCGACCCCTGTGTTTCACATGCGGGTGTGAAGAAAATTCTTGGCTGGATAAAAGGTCATCTTTCGCTCGACCCAATCATTACCTGCTGTGACTGTGAGTTTTCTAATTTCCTCAGTGATGAGGTCTAATGCAGTCATATGATGAGTCAATAAAACTGTTTGCATTTGAATTTATCATGACACAGTGACAGGTTAACATTATAAACTTCAGTCAATAAGACACACACACAGACACACGCACACACACCAATCATTAAAATGGCATAATGGATGCACAAGAATGCATGTTCTTGTTTCATGGTCCCTGAACATGTGACAGTGAACAGCGACATGCTTTATGAGCCATGCTGCAGTGGTCATGCCAGACAAGCAAGATTATTTACTGTGTACATTCTAATGAAGGTCTGTCTCTTATTATGCAGCAAACCACGTCAAGAACGCAGTTGTACTTTCCACTTGAGTACAAAGACAAAATGGATACACGCTCATGCATTGATTTACATGTCATTAACTGACTGATGGCTGGATAATTTTTGCAGCAGTTAATAGTAAATGCAAATTGCCTAGTGAATAGGAAACATTGTTGGATTTCTTTAATAGAATTTTGTGTCAAAAGTCGCTGTTTGAAATTTGTCAAGACAAGATTGATATTTTCAAACACATCAGTACACACATCTGTAATACCATGGCTTATTAGGTACACCTTGCCAGTACTGGACTAGACCCCTTTAACCTATTTTGGGGATATTTTGGTCCATATTGACTTGATAGCATCATGATCTGGTGACTGTGGAGGCTGTCCGGGTACAGTGAAATCATTGTCATGTTCAAGAAACCACTTTGAGATGATTGTGACATGCCGCATTATCCTGTGGTCATAAGTGTATGGACGTGGTTATCAACAATACTCATGCAGGCTGTGCGATTTAAATAATGCTCAGTTGGTAATAAGGGTCCCAAAGTTTGTCAAGAAAATCTCCACCACCAGCAGTCTGAGCCGTAGATACAAGGCAGGATGGATGCATGCTTTCATGTTGTTTTAACCAAATTCTTGCTCTACTGTCTGAATGCTGAAGGAGAAACTGAGACTCATCAGACCAAACAACAGTTTCCCAATTTTCTTTTGTCTAACTTTCGTGATCCCATTTGAATTGTAGTTCTGTAATTCTGTTTCCGGTTAGTTGACTAGGACCTACAGTAGTGTGGTGTTCTGCGGTTGTAGCTCATCAGCTTTAAGGCTTGATGTGTTGTACAGTCAGAGATGCTCCTTGGCATACCACGGTTGTAACGCGATGTTATTTGAGTTATTGTTGCCTTACTATCAGCTTAAACCTGTCTGGCCATTCTCCTCTGATCTCTGGGATCAACAAGGCATTTCCCCAAGATAACTGCCACTCTGATATGTCTGTAAACCCTTGTTTGTGAAAATCCATGTGGATCAGCAGTTCCGGAAATACTCAGACCAGTCCATCTGGCACCAACAACCATGACATGTTCAGAGTCACTTAAACCACCTTCCTTTCCCGTTCAGATTCTTGGTTTGAACTTCAGCAGATCGTCTTGACCGTGCCTATGTACCTAAATGCATTGAGTTGCTGAAATGTGATTGGCTGATTATATATTTGCATGAATGAGCAGTTGAAGTCACTCAAAAACTTTGCATAAGTTTTTTTGTTTTTAGATTTTTAATTATTATTATTTAATTTTTTGGTTTTGTTTAGAACTTACCTTATTCTTTTATTTACTTTCAGCATGCACATTATTTGACTAAGGATTGCAATGGATCCAGAGCCTGTCTTAAGGACAGAATGCAAGTCTATTCACAAGCATTCAAAAAACATATTCATACCCGCATACCAATATGTTTTTGAACAGTCTGAAAAAGCCAGTGAATTCAGATGAAACCCATGCAGATACACAGAAAACACACAAAACACCATTCTAATCTCCGAACCATAGAAGTATGAGGTGGCAGTATTACTTTGTACATGCTGGGCAACCATGCCAAAGGCTTGTTTTCAGTGTTTTATCGGAGGCATTCATACCGAAGCTTCTGCATTGTCTGAAATTTGAGATAAACTCAAAGGAAAAATCTTCCAGCTGCTGTTTGCATTGATGCTGCGGCCACCTGCATGTGCTGTGATTAATGAAAGGAGCACTTTTGGTCCTGTAGAGCTGCTGGAGGAAAACATGCAGGTCAGTCACTGATTAAAAACATATCTCCTGTCTGTGATTCGATGCAGTTAAACTTCAGAGGCAGCATGACATCAGCCCGTGGCGTGTAATCAAATACTGACAGGAGGGTTTTTGAAGGTCAGGGAGATACCAAATTCTCATATGACGCAGACACTTTGATGTCAAATAAGATACACAGTTTCACAAGTCCAATTTTTTTTTTTTTTTGCTTTTTACTGCGACTGAGGAAAAGCGACAAAATTAAAGACACCCTAGCTAATTTATCCTGCTTCACTGATAGCTGACATTTGATTAAAATGGTAATGGAACAGTTGAAAATATCCAGGTGTCTAAACGTGAAAGACCAAAAGCAATAGCCGTAATACAAAGAGATCGTACAGCTAAGGAATATGAAAGTCTATACATATTCATAGTCGGCTTTGCTGCAGTGTTTTGCATATTTATACCCGTTCTTATGAAATCATTTCAAGTATAGTCTTGACATAATAATTTACTTGATAAAGATGCAGCAGCTTTCCTTGTTGCCCTTTCATCCTTTTCATGTTCTAGACCTCCTACTCGAGCCAACCGAAGAAAAGTTCACAACATGAGCTTCACTTTAAGTTTTATTTGGGATAAATACAGTACATTGCATGCAATCATCCCTTCAATAGCCTGGGTGCAAAATATTGTTAAGGCTCCCTACAGCGAGGTTTAATATTAGCTTGGAGTCAGTGTGTTGAGAGAGCTCTGATTTAACATCCTCTGTGTGTTATGATGAGAGCTGAGATTCACACTGTTTTATATACTTTCAGGATACATTAAAATGAGTAAAAGCCACGATATTTATTTTATTTGAAACAGAATGTGCTCATTTCCATTTTGTATACTGTGGAGAGATCAGGAGTATAATAATAATAATAATAATAATAATAATAATGGTTGAGCATCGGCCACAACTAGAAGGTAAAGTGTAGTAACTCACCTATCACATGTGTGATGCTTTTTATATTATTAGGTGCCCTGAGCCAGCAATACTGTGACATTTTGTTGTTGCTGTTGATGAGATACAAAAAGCATGCTGAAAAGCACCATAAAATAGAAAGAGAGTCCTGAAGCCCTGTCAGAAATCTGCCTGACTACTGAACAATGACAAGACAAGTGCATGTGCTTAAAGTCAATGAAAGACACTACTGAAAAACCATAACCATAACTTCAGATGTATGGCCTACCCACTGGGAATTTTTCTTTAGTAATATAAATCGAGAGCAAAGAAAATTCACTTATGCACCTGGATAAACCAATTCAGAATAGGAGGAATGTTGCTTTGAATTGAATTCACCACCTCAGGTTCAGTTTCGATACTGAATACAATTTATCTCTGTAATCTGCATCTGAAACATGAAGCCCGAGCCCAAATCTACAGGATGGAACAAAAGGCCGAAGCCACAGGAATTTGTGTAGCACTATTACAAAAGCATATTGTAATTCTTCAAAACAACTTAACAGAAATGACATATACAGTATGAGGGAGAATCAAAAATAATGTGCGCTCCGATTATATTAAAACTTCTGTCTTAACACCACTTTCAAGGCTACTGTCTCGCCAGTCACTGCTGTGCAGGTGTAAATGTGTTACATCAGTTCATTCGTAACTGCGATGGGAGCAAAAATGCATGCTCCATTTGTGATTTGCATGAAAGAAGAGCAGCATGCAGTGATTTTTTTTTTTGTGTGTGTGTGTGTGTGTGGTTTGAGAGTGTACCTGGTGCCATTATTTATTAAAGACTTTTATTATTAAAGACTGTGCAGTATGTCTGGAGAAAATGTTTGGATATCTGCAAGCAGAATTGGTTCAATACTCTGGGGAAAGTGAAAGTATAGAGAATCAAGGTTCAACAATCAATAAGGCTCGTTACAGTGAGATGATCTTCACGGCAATGAGCACTGTTAACTGTTGTTTATCATGCTGAAGCATTCTTTCTATAGTCCTGTTCTTGCTCCATCGGACTTTTACCTGGTTGGTCCCCTGAAAGCAGCCCTACGAGTACGAAGATTCACTTCTGAAAAAGATGAATGTCGACAATTTTAGATTCATCCTCATATGCGTGTGTGTTTGTATATACACTACTCACAATACGTTAGGGATATTGTGAGAGACTTAGTGGACGTCATACTGTACATACGGTGTTTTTTTCACTTCAGACATTTTTGGGATCGGGAGGCGATTGTATTGGGGTGATCGACACACCTCATTTTGTGTTTCCCATGTAATGTTCTCATTGTGTACAGGTCTGCCTTATATTGGGTCCAATCCCAAAAGAGAACCTTTTTCAATGTGGCATCAATTTCAACATTCTGTGGGTATAAAAAGCTGGTATTGTCAGTAAGTCATTCCAAGT
>JAQQZT010000039.1:3458244-3470087 GCA_030068275.1 Clarias platycephalus | reverse complement strand
TCCCGTTCATTGCGCCCCACCTGTCATGTCTGTATTCCCCACTAGTGGGGCGCGCCCCACACTTTGAGAACCACTGAATTAAAGCATGTTATGCTTGGTCTCGTCCATACATTGATGAAAATCAGACAGAAACATTACACAAATGTACAAGTGCAGCATTAATAGTTCAATAGGAAATGTTCTATCTATCTATCTATCTATCTATCCATCCATCCATCCATCAATCCATCATGCCATTTCTCTCTTTCCTCCCATGTCCACACAACACAAATAAAAAACATGACATTTTTATCTACCCGCTCTGTGAAAATCCTCAGCACAAAATTTTAAAAACACAAAAGATAATAGCATTTCTGTCAATCAATGATGGCAACTTGCTAGATGTTAAAGGAAGATCAAGGCCTTACTGAAGTGCAAAAAGGAAAGCCAATGCTTAAGGGCTTCTCCAAAAAGTGAGTATGAGGCAGTCTGTGTCTGGAATGTACCAGTTGGTGCTGCCCACCAGGAACCTTTGGTAAAACCCATGCATGACTGCATGCCGGAGGAGTGCCTCCTGTCAAGCATGGAGGAGAAAACATGATGGTCTGGGTGTGCTTTGGTCCTGGTAATGTGTCCAGTTTGTACAGAAATCTTAAACAAGGAAAGTTATCAGTACATTTTGCACAGCATACACCATGTCTATGGATGAAAATTGAATGGAGAAAGTTTTATCCTACAGTAGGACAATGACCTAAAGCACTACATCAAAATCAGCAAAGAACTCTTTAAAGTTCTGTCTGTAAGAGATTGGCTAGCACAATCACTGGATATCAACGCTATTGAGCTGTTGTGGGAACCATTGTCAATATTTTCTATTTACAACAATTCCAAGTATTTTGAGATTACTACACTTAATTGTTTTTTTCCCTTCTTGTTGGTGAATGAGTTGATGTGTGCAAAAAAAGTTCTCACACTGAGAATGGTAATGTGTGTTACACTAGTGCGGATGTGATAGCGTTGGTAGAGATGACATTGTTTACTAGATATCTGCTCACACTGTAAGCAGTAATATGCTTTCTTTCCTGTGTGGATTTAGAGAACTCTGGTCTGCAAGGATCTTCACACTCTGTGAGCCAAAATATGGCTTCTCTCTTGTGTGAATCTGCTGGAGTCAAAAGCAAAGGAGCAGACGTGGCTGTTGCAGTCTGGTAGCAGTGGCAGCAGACCAGAACTGGAGGTCGAGGCAACAGCTGACATCTTAATGGTGGCTGGCTGTAACTAAAGGCAGAAGTGCCAAGACAGCGTTCATAGTCCATCAGTGGCTGCCCCTTGGCAAGTTGCCCAATGGCGAAGAACACTTCTCAGTGTCAAAGCCTGAACGAGCAGGTGAACACACACCGTGGCACTCACAGTACACCTTGCACCATCTCTAACCCTGATCTCTGATTTCTCACAATCTCAGAATTGGCATTTTAGGCACCTTTCATGCAGGAGCAGGGAATCCAAGACCGTCAGCCAAGATGTGCCATTAGCTGTGGCATATTTGGTGGCCCCGCCTCCTTGCATTCCTGTTCAATGCTGGATGAGCTCGCTAGTTCGAATTTCCCTTGTGAGCGATGAGTGAAAAATTAGGGCATGCAGGCCCTTCACAGGTGAATCCGTGACAAATGTTAGAAGATTTTGGGCCATAATTCCGCTTAGAAAGAATGAGTTTTAGATCACCTGTGGTCCACAAGACAGGAAGCAATTCCAGCCTGGCCTTTTCAAGTGTCTTGAATATATCCCTACTGGCCTTCTACAGTTATAACACACAGTTCGAACTGCCAGAAATATGGATGAATTGAGTTGGTTTTGGCAGACAGTTGTCAGTGTGCATTCCTATTCCTAGTATTATGTAACATTTATCACAGCAGTACAGCACATTGCCACAGCCACCTACTGTATCTTCTTCAGAACATTTTTTTTCTATTGTATTCTTTCTTCAGTTATGCTGAAAAGCTGAGGGTAAGCTACTCTGGAGAATTAAACATATAGACCTGATTATAGAAAAAAATCTATAATCCAATTATCATTGTAATAATATATATTTTTTTATTTGATATTGGGCTTCCCTAGTAGGAACCTTAACGTTGTTATGACACTGGAATATTATTCACCCAAAATACAACATTGGGACAACCTTTTTTTTTTTAATGTTAGAAGTACTTTGATAAAAAAAATTATGTTGAGATTATGTTGAATGAATGACCACAAGATCACAAAAATGACAGAAATTCAACTTTTATTCATAGTTTTTATGATGCTTAACGCATCTCAGCACCATCTGACCACATTTGTGGCCCCTAAAGTTTCTAAAATCATTCTGACTGCATATTTTAAACTGTCTTACAAACCATTCGAGTGTAACACATGCCATAATCAAAAGAAAAGGAAGTCTAATGAAATATTAGACTGTGTGACACTTTTAGCTATAGGCAGTGTACATGAAAGTTATATTTTCTGCTTAATCCACCTCATTTTTTAAATGTGTAAATTTGACAATTGCATACAAAACTAAAACTAGTTCTATAATGTATGTCAAAAATGTCAAAGTACACATTTAAAAAATAGACTGATGTAGATGTAGGAATTGTAGATGTAGGAATTTTTCATAATGCGTGTTCGAATAGTCATATTAATGTATATCATTGCCACTGGTTCCTTATTGATTTCTCATGCAACGGCAACACAGCAAAATGTGTGCATACAATAATGTATGACAGCAGCACATTAACACTCATTAAATGAAACTAGTTCTCCAGGATATAGTTAAATACATCAACCTCATATAACTAGTAAAGGAAGTGTTGCAGTACTTTATAATTAGAAACACCTAGACACAAATTTAATTCATTTGGAATTATTTACACTAACATAACATACATAGCCACAAAATAAGTTGATTCCACTAATTACTATTTAAAGACCTACAGAGCCATACTCTGTGAACTACTTTGTGAATTTGTGGATTTAATTTCAAACTCTGTTGTTTCTTCATTATTGAAGACTTCAATAGTTATTTTGAGAATTTGGGAAACCCTCTAAAAACTTCTGGATTCAGTAGGGTTTAATCAGTATATAATATGACCCACTAATAATGCTGGTCACACTCCTGATCTAATAATAACATCCGGATTAAATATAGAAAATATATTGATATTAAATTAGAGATTAGGGCCAACTTTACTGTCAGCCAATGAAATGTAGTAGAAGTGGGATATATCCACAGTCTGAAGTTATATCAGAAAATAAGCTAATCTCATCAAAAGTGTGTATTAGTAATAATATATGCACCTTGCCACGCTACTGCATGTACATCAACTACTGCACAACATTTATCAGTAATCTCCCAGCATTATCAACTATGATTGTATCACGTTCTGACTCCACAGAATTTTATTAGCCTTCAACAGTCTTGTGCCACATCACCCACATGACCTGCTTTTATTTTCAATCTGCCATGCCTGCTTCGATTAAAGGGTACAGGCTATTTGTTGGTACCTCATATAAGATATATATATATATATATTTTTTTTTTTTTTTCTTACAAAGTAACACAGTTGTGGATTAGTGTTAGACTTTTGGACTCAAACACAGTCTCTAGCCTGAAACGTTTTTTATTTCAGCATTTTGTGAATAGTTTCTCAGGTAAAGGTTATGGTGAACTGATATGTCTGGATCCGGCTTTCACCCACTATAAGTTTACTCAGGTTTGTTTATAGTGAAATGACTAATTGCCTTACTTCCTTGGGAGTCATCATGGTTGTGTTCCCTTCTTGTCATCCCTTTTACTTATGCTGTAATAGCTAGTCGTAAAAGAGCCCTTGCTTGCACTCTACACAAAATGTACTTTGACCTTATCCATTATGTGGATAATATCAACAGTGAGCATACCGTTCTCTCTCTCTCCCACCTTCTCTCTTCATTGAGCTACACATGGCACTGCTGCATGGCTCCATATTGTCTGCTTGTCAAAAACCATGACAAGTGAGGATGGTTCCACTCAGAAAACATGAAGATGGCTTTGAAATGCATTTGATGCAATCAGTTTTGCAGTTAGAACTGTGATTTGATTATATATACACACATATGTTGTTTTTCAAAATTAGCCCAATTTTTATTACCTGGCAATAAAGACATATTTCTGGCCCAAGATGACAGAATATAACCCAACTGGACAGAAACCTACCCAATATGGCAACACCGATATAGATCTCTAAAGCTATGTGTGAACAGAGGAGCATTCATGTATTGATTGACAGCTATGTGCTGTGACTCTGGCCATCTCTGATTAGGAATAAGGTCATGCCTTACACAAAAGCTTTAGAAAGGAGTATATGTGCACTTCTGCCAGGCTGTGTGACGAGTCTAGGTAACAGAAGCCTTTGACGGCACCTCTCCATATCAGGATAACCTTGAAGGGACATACGTGTTAAAAAATGGAAATGGTTGCACAGTATAATTTATCCCCAATTAAATTCAGTTGATTCTGTAGGATTTTTTGGACATCCTGGGTTCACAACAGGACTTTAATACGATTACAGATTAGCAGAGGGGTGCAAAAGAATTTCCAAAATGTCAGATGTATCATGGAACACTGTGGAGAACATAATCATTAAGTGGAAAAAAATGGGCCAAAACAGTGACAAGAAGAATACTAAGTATGGGTCACTTTTCTTTAGCCAATACTAGGGGCTCTAGGAAAGACAAAATCTTGAACAAGTACAAATACCACAAACCCTCCAGGCCTCTGTAAGAAAACTGAACATAAAGGACAAACTTTCAAAAGTCCAAGTCCAACTCAACACGAGGGTTTCAGGCAGAAGGAGACCAAAGTCTTCAAATGGCTCAGTCAGAGCTCAAATCTAAATCTACAGCTTGCATCCAGTCAGAACGTTTTTGGACAACAGGCTATAATGCTTCTTCTCTTCTGTTTTCTCCCTCACAACCAAAGGTAACATAGTTAATAGTTCTTCACCATGTAATATGGTGTGCACTACCAAAATAATCCCTTGCCCTTTGTCTGGGTAGAAGTGGCCAGAAAATGGACATTGGCTGGGTGCCTACTGGCTCAGTGGTGACCGCCTTCAAAATGTGGTCTTCAGCTTGGAGCCACAATGTTGAATGTCAAGTGTGAGTGCCTACTGTAGAATCCTATTAGCTCAGAGTGGCAACATAGCCATGTAGCCACCTAACTTGTTGCACCATGCTGCAGTTAGGGTGCTCAGTTTTCCCTAGTATGTTTGGGTTTTGTCAAAACCTTGTCACACTGATTCAGAAATTTCTCCCCCACTGCCCTTGGTGTCCAGCAAACCATAGCACCGTTCCGCTCAAATTGCTATAGTCGTTCTCTCATGCAAACCTGAGCTCCTAGTGTCCAAGAACAGTCATTAGCTGTGCGCTTTCCAACATCAGCCCAGTCAGGCTGCTAGGCACAAACACTCAGGCCAGTACCAACTAATGCACTGAGTAAAACCAAAGACACATCAAGGTGCTCTCCAGACATAGGCCTAGATTGATTGTGAGCAGTCACAGCTCATTTAAAATCACAAAATTGTAGGGCTGAAGACACACATTAACACTGATGATCTTAAGCAGAGCCCTCAAGATCCATTAGTTTTAGGTCCAAGCCCTCCTCTTGGTACTTAAATTGTCACTTAATCATTCGGCTCCATTCACAGTAATGACTAAGAAATGGTCCTCTGTGAGGTGGCAGGCTCCAGACTAACCTTAATAGCCACCCTTTGTGATTGCCTGAATAGCATTAGACACTCAATGCGGGAAATACGGAGAGAATATTGAAGTAAAAAAAAAAAAACAATATCTATTGACATAGCCACAGCCCACTGAGCGGAACGTCCCTCGAGTTCAGTATTAAAAAAGCTGGCATGTTATCAAGGCAGGGCATATGCCTGGGAAAGTGAGGCTGGCACACTGCATGGGTGCAGTAAATCTAGGATCTATTTGGCTGATGTTTAGTCCATTCATTGTTGAATTGGGATTCAACAAGCCATGATAGGCATTTCAGATTACTGTATGATTACTGATTCTGCCATAGTGCAGAAAGTCCGGTCAGAAGTAGAAGGACAGAAATTATGCTAGTGCTGCAAATGCACAGGATCCTCAGGTAGATGAATTGTCACAGAAGTTTCACAAATGTGAAATATTTTAACCCTTGTGAATGGGCGTATGACTTGGAATCAGTATAGTTTTATACTATACTAACCCTAACCCTATTTCTTTCTGTTTAATTGCTTGTTGCTGAGGTTGTTCCTCTGTGGATAAGTCAATACCTCCATGGACTCAGCATCAATCCAAAGCTGATACTATTTGTTCAATTGTATATTCACAGCATTTTTCTGTTGATTAAAATCAACTAAGGCTACAGTGTTTGAAATAGGACACCGACCAGCAAATAACAATCTATAGTCCCATCATCTGAGCCTGCGGTTTGAAATTTGGTCAAATAAAGATATTTATGGATGTGTTGCTCCTCTATGTGTTAAAGACCTACTCGGGGGCAAGTATCAAACTTTGACCATGTATTTAACTGGTGTGATGCCTCCACATACAGATACAAGCCATCTAACATCAGGCTGCATTAGTAACATTACATTACACCATGTATAACAAAAGTATTTACGCCTCCTCAGGCAGCTCTTGCCAGTCTTTGATTTAACATTGCTGATCATTGATATTATCTTAAAGCGTATTTATTCTGAAACATCCATGTACATGGAACAATTTGAAAAACTTCAAGTGAATGTCAAAATGTTTCCATGAAAGAACTTGTTTAATTGTTTCCACTGGATTCAGGCAATAAATATTCAACAATCAGAAACACCACTTCTACTCAACACTTTTAAATGACATTGATTTTAGATGAACATATTAATGACATTGATGAAATATTACATATGAAAAAAATACAAAGAAAACTAAAGCAAGCCAAACCAAGTGTTTCTTTTTTAAAAACAACTAAGACAGTCATTCAATTCAGAGTACCTGACACCTTAAAAAAGAATTAAAGTGGGTAAGCTGGTCTGTGCATATTGTAGCTATAACCCAAGGTAGTGCAAATGGCAGAAATAATATTACTGGATAAGTTAGCATTGGCAGGAAAGGACACTTAGCGACCAGTATGTTTTTCATTTATTTATTTATTTATTTATTTATTTAAAATAATTTGGTTCCTTTTGTCATATGATACTCTGTGCAACACTTTAGATCCAGCACTAATTCAACTGACTAAAATATCCTGAGCCGTTCCTGTACATGGATAATCACTGGATTCCTTGCTCCTGGGTAAAGAGATAAAGTTTCTGATCTGGTATGTCACAACCAACAATTTGCCATATACTTCCCATAATACAGCATGTTCCAAGTATATCAGTATATAACTTAATGTAGAATTCTCTAAGCGTATTGTCCAAGACAACATAATGTGAAGATTCCATATCTTCTCTTTTTCGTTTTCTATGGTTTATCTCCATATTTTGGCCATTTTAGGGACTGTGGGAATATTTCTTTTGGCCATTTGGTAGTCATTTAGTGGTTTCTACTATGTGAGCTTGGCCTTTTATGAAATATAGTTTGGCACAAAAATCAGCTGTGCTTTCCACATGTCCAGTATTTGATGGAGGTATGTGTCACTATTTATTACTAAATGCACTTGATTACGAATTTTTGTTATTCCTTCATTTGTCGCACCGGTAGGTCATCTAATCCCTATATTTTGGCACAAGTATTACACCAAATGCCCTTCCTGAAGCAACCCTACTTTATTTGATATGGGTTTTGGACCGACACTATGGGGGCTCTGTAACTCCCATGCAAACCTGGGTTTTAATTATGCTAGGCCAACATTGTCCTTTAATTCCAGATATTCTGGATATTCTGGAGATAATATATATTTGTTTTAGGCTATGCAAACATTGTATGACCAGTTTCTACTACAAGCTATTATAAAGAAAAATGATAAAACAATATAACTGTATACTGTAGTTCAAACATCCAAACCATTATTTAATTACAGAAGTATTTTGTAAGTAGAGATAATTGCATATATTTTTCTAGACAGTCAAAATCAACAGAATGAAATCTAACTTATAAATCGAATCATAACCAGTTGCTTTAAAACTGGTTATTTACACTCACCAGCTACTTCGTTAGCTATCTGTTCGACTACTCATGAATGCGAACATCTAAAGCAGCCAATCACATGGCAGCAACTCAATGCATTTATGCATGTAGACATGTTCAAGACGATCTGCAGAAATTCAAACCGAGCATCAGAATGGGAAAGAAAGGTGATTCAAGTGACTCTGAACATGACATGGTGCAAGACAGGCTGGTCTGAGTATTTCCGAAACTGCTGATCCACTGGGATTTTCATCCACAACCATCTCTAGGGTTTACAGAAAATGGTCTGAAAAGGAAAAAAAAAAAAAAGAGAGAGAGAGAACACATCCAGTGAGAACTCTTGGCGAAAATGCCTTGTTGATGCCAGAGGTCAAAGGAGAATGGCCAGACTCGATCACCAAAATTGGACAACAGAAGATTGGAAAAATGTTGCCTGGTGTGATAAGTCTCGATTTCTGACTTCCTCGATGGTAGGGTGAGAATTTGGCATTAAAAAAAAAACATTAGCTCCATCCTACCTTGTATCAATGGTTCAGGCTTTCTTGGGCCGCTTAGTGTCAAATGAAAATAAATTCAAATGGCCTCCACAGTCACCAGTCCTAAGTCTAACAGAGCACATTTGGGATGTGGTGGAACAGGAGATTGCATGATGCTATGGCATGTTTCCAGCACCTTGTTGAATCTACGCCATGAACAATTAAAGCCCAGTACATGCAAGGTGTACCTAATGAAGCGGCCGGTGAGTGTATAATAAGCTGTAAAGGAACAATTACATTGAGATGAATCCAATATTTAAGATCCGGCTATTGAAAAGAATGATACCAAAAAGTGCCATTTAGAAAACATGAAACATTTAAATTACTCATAATTTGTTTACATATAAATAACGATTCAACCGTAATCTTCTTTTCGTTTGTACGCTTCCGTCAATATGGTACCCCTCTACCTGTCCCAGGTCTTATTGCATTTTGGCAGACCCCCTTTTTCCAGAGTGAATTACTTTTATCTCATCATACAGTTGAGCAGGTGAGGGTTAAGGACCTTACTCTAAGCCTAAAATTGGCAGCTGGGGTGATGTTGGGTATTGAACCTGTGACCTCCAACATCTTAACCACTGAACTACCCCTGATCTTACAGCTCTTCAGAAGCTAGAAAGCCTGTGGTTTACATTTAGATTCGGATAGTCAACTCCTATTCAACACTTAAATAACGTAAACACCACCAACGCTGTGAGAGTACGGCTTCTGTTCTGTTAAAAGGAGCCGATTACGTAACACTTTTGAGCAGTATAGACGTTTCGCTCCTGCGGGTACAGTATGTTGTGTAAAACTCGTTGCACGCTATGTGCATGGTTACTGCTTCTCTCCTGTGTGAACGCGCTGGTGTGCCTTAAAAGATCCGTGTTGTTTAAAGCTCTTCCCGCACTGGGAGCAGTGATATGGCCTGTCTCCCGTGTGGATGCGCTGATGTGTTTTTAAATGGCTCAGTTCTCTAAAACTCATCCCGCACTGCGGGCAGTAATGCGGCTTCGCTTTGGCGTGGATCCGCTGGTGCGTTTTTAAATGGCTCAACTCTCTGAAACTCATCCCGCACTGCGAGCAGTAATACGGCTTCCCCCCGGCGTGAATGCGCTGGTGCGTTTTTAAATGACTCAGCTCTCTGAAGCTCATTCCGCACTGCAAGCAGTAATGCGACTTTTCCCCGGTGTGAATGCGCTGGTGTGTTTTCAAATGGCTCAACTCTCGAAAACTCATCCCGCACTGCGAGCAGTAATGCGGCTCCTCTCTCGCATGGATGCGCTGGTGCGTTCTTAAATGACTCAGCTCCCTGAAACTCATCCCGCACTGCGTGCAGTAATGCGGCTTCTCTCCCGTGTGAATCAGCTGGTGGGTTTTTAAAGTAGCCATTTCTTTAAAGCGCTTCCCGCACTGTATGCAACAGTACATCTGCTCTCCCGTGTGAACGCGGTGGTGGCTTTTCAGATTACTGTGCCGCGTAAAGCTCTTCCCGCACTGCGTGCAGTAATACGGCTTCTCTCCGTTGTGAATGAGCTGGTGTCTCTTAAACGAACTCTGCAGAGTAAAACTCTTCCCACACGGTGAGCAGTGATACGGCTTCTCTCCGGTGTGACTCCGCTGGTGGTTTTTGAACGGGCTGTGTCGCGTGAAACACTTCCCGCACTGTGAGCATTCGTACGGCTTCTCTCCGGTGTGAGTGCGAAGGTGCTTTTTCAGGTTGCTTTTCTGTATAAACGTCTTCCCGCACTGCGAGCACTGATGTGGCTTTTCTCCCGTGTGGATTAGGTGGTGCTGTTTAAGATGACCCTTTTTGGTAAAGCCCTTTCCACACAGAGAGCAGAAGTAAATCAAATCACTGGCCAGTTCTGTGTGATTCCCACTGTGATGGAAACCAGACGATGACATTTCACCCTGCAGAAAAACAGAGATCACAATGTTAGACAGTATAGTCGATCTCCGAAATTCACCGTGGTTACGTTCCTAGAGCACCTGCGAATTATGAAAAACCATGAATTTTGGATGAGGCCTATAAATGCCTGCTTTTATAGTTTAAAGCCTAAATATGCCCCCAAATACTCTCTCAAACACTTTCATTTCATTTCGAACTTCGCTTAATACAATACTCTTTAAAAATAAAAAATCTATATACTGTACAGTACTGTACTGCTGTGTTTTTTTTTTTTTGGCATCAGTACCATATAGTAAATACGCTAATAATTCACCTTCCCAAGCTGCGTTTTCATCGACGGTTGCTTTGTGTTCTCTCTACAGTGCTAAAAAATTTATACAGTATTATATTTTATATGTAGCTGAATTTGTGCTGTTTATTTAGAATTACCAGCCTCAGAAATCACCAATTAACAAACCGCACCTCAGATTAGAGCCATTAAGGAGTCTTTACAGATCAGGAGTAGCAGAAAAGAAGACTCTCAATTACCTGTTCAAAGGAGATTATTGTATATTTTGAAATAAAAATCAAGAACGACCATGGAGTTAGAAAGTGATCCCAAACTTTTGATTGGTAGTTTACACAGTGGAACCTTGAATTGTGAGTAACTTGATCTGCGAGCATTTTGCAAGACGAACAAAATAGGGGGAAAAAATTGACTTCTTAAACGAGCAAGGTCTTGATAGCTGAATATTGTAGTATGCATGTGCTTTGTCTGCCGAGTGTCATGTGATCACAACTGAGACAATGGTTCTCTGTCTCACGCTGCAGGATTGTGGGTAATCATCTCTCATCGCTGTATCAGTGTGTGCGTCACTCGTATAGTCTACATCCATGTGTGCGTGTACTGCTTACTATAACATTGTAACCACATGTGTGTGCACGTAAAGCATTTTTTGTTGAGGAAAAAAAAAAGTCAAAAAGGCTGCTGCAGTGCGGGAGATAAATGAGTGAGACAGATGAGTGATTTCGGTATTGTGTGTGTGTGTGTGTGTGTGTGTGTGTGTGCGTGCGTGCGTGTGTGTTTGAAATTCGTCCTACACAGTAGCCCCATAGGCTCTTGCTTCTGCAAGAAAAGAAGTTTAAAAGGCTGGAGCAGTGCGGGACGTCAATCTGTTTAGAGAAGTGATTCTGGTAGTTTGTGTGTGTGTGTGTGTGTGTGTGTGTGTGTGTGTGTGTGTGTGTGTGTGTGTGTGTGTGTGTGTGTGAGAAAGTGA
>JAQQZT010000039.1:3347538-3360042 GCA_030068275.1 Clarias platycephalus | reverse complement strand
AGCAAACGCACTAACCCAAATGCTATCGCCATAGGCCGTGACGGTAGAAGTCACATACCGCTTGTGCACCCACTGTAGTTAAGGGCCTTGCTCAAGGGCCTGACAAAGGGTAACTTTGCAATAGGGTTTGAACGTGGGACCTTCCAATCAGAGGCCTTAAGCACTGTTATACCCCTGCCATAAGATTTAATTGTTTGTCACTTGTACTGTGCAACACAGCCAAATGATTTTTTCACATATCCCAGTTAAGAAGCTGGGGTCACAGCACATGTTCAGTCTAGAAGGGCCTTGCTCAAGGACTCAATAGTGGCAGTTTGGCAATGATGGGGCTTGAACCCCCGACCTTCCAGTCAGTGACCCAACGCCTTAACCGAGTGCTTATGTATAAGTTAATGTGCAAAAGTTGATGAAAGATGTAATTTCCTAGTCAAATGATCTTTTTGACATTCATGAAAGTTATTTTTCTTTATATCAGTAATTGTACCTCCTAAACTTGTAATTGTTCTTGTGCATTAATAGTTTAGACATTGATGAACTGTAGATATAATACAAGAAAATAAAAACAAGTGAAATATTTTTTAAACATTTTCAGTATACTCAGAGAACATCTTATTAAAAAGAAAATGTAGACAGCAACCTAAAGCTTCTTTCCATGTTCAGATTGTCCTCATTATCCCTCTGTCTATCCTGAAGTCTTTTACTATTAGATAAACTCATTGCTCCAACTCATTTAGCTTCGAGCTGGCCAGCATCTGGGATCTGGGTGCTTAAAATGCAGCTTTCTAATCATCACAATGTACTTTATGGCTCTCTATTCTTCAGTCCTTGAGTCCAAATGCCCTTTTAGCACAAAGACAGCTGCTGTATGGAACACTCAGGGCCAATAACACACTTAAGTGTTTTCTAAGATAGTTAGGCAAATTGTGTGGAAGTTTATAGTGAGCGGTGAACTCATTCACTTTCTCCACTTTATAACAAAGTTCTCTATTATCTATAGAGCATTTTCTCTAGTTCGGTTCTTTAATGTTTGGGTAATGAGAATTATTTTCACCCCTGTACATCAGCATAATTGATTTGAAATCTATCATAATGTTTTGTAAGTGTAAGATATGCAGCTTATTTTAAGGGGTTTACACTCACACACTCACATACACCCACACACACACACACACACACACACACAAATACATTAAGTTTTTTAATAATTGCCGTCATTTTCCATTTTCACAGGCTTAAAACTGCAACATACAGTAATTATAAACATAAGAATTATTTGGATAAAATGCTTGGATAAGAATACTGACTGCTGGACAATGACTGCTGAAAGTCTGAAATACCTGGACATACCCAAATGCTGAGTTTCCTCCCTTAAGCTGCTTTCCAAGACCTTCATTGCAGGTGTCTTTCATTTGCTGCCTGTTTGTGGGTCTTTATTTTTTCACACTACAGGCAATTTTGGAGTAAAGTATTATTTAAATGTAAACTAAAATTTCTCTCTCCAGCAGTTTCTGCTGAGGTATGGACAGGGATGCACACCTCTAGATTTCTCCACATAGGAACATTTACATTTAAGCAGACACTCTTACCCAGAGCGACTTACATTTTTTTTTTTTTTTTTTTTTATCTCATTACACATCTGAGCAGTTGAGGGTTAAGGGCCTTGCTCAAGAGCCCACCACTGGCAACTTGGGGTTTGAACCTGGGATCTTCCAAACCATAGTCCAACGCTTTAACCACTGAGCTACCCCTGGTCCCATCTTCTTTGTATAGACAACCTCGGGCTCTCATGGATCTGATTTGTGTGTCCAGCACATCCCACAGATGGTTGCAGATTGAGATCCTGGAAATTTTGAGGCCATGTCAAACATGTTGAATCAAGCTGTTTGGTGATAATAATCATTGTGTGAAATATTTTTACACAATATTTTTATAAGGAGAGAAAAGGACAAGGCTTTTAATCCAAAGAGTACTGTGATTCATGGAGACCGCAAAGGACATAAAAAAAATTATATTTAGGCCGCACGGTGAACTAACAACATGCTAAATGATTGAAAATATTAATCTTTGTTGAAAACGTCTCGGGTTACTTGACTGTAACCCTATTCCCTGAAAAAGCGGGAACAAGATGTTTCGTGAAAATGCTATTGGGAACGAGAATACCAAGGCCGCCGCACTGAAAAGTGTATGGACCCCCAGGGTTGTGTAGTGTGCGCACAATCATCAAAAAGGTCTAGACCTGACACTGGGATGCTGATTCGAGGCCGGAGTAGCATGGACATCCAAACTATAAAATCTGACAAATGTGTGCGGAGATGACCAACCTGCCGCATCACACACTTGCTGCAAGGGGACACCTCTCGCCAAAGCCACTGACGATGCAAGCCCCCTAGTTGAATGGGCCCTAACTCCTAGAGGTGAAGTCTGACCACGCGCCTCGTAGGCTAGGGCAATAGCATCACTCACCCAATGCGACATCGCTTGTCTAGTGGCAACTACCACCCGGTTGCGGCCCCAATAGCATATAAAAAGCTGCTCCGACTTACACCACTGGCTAGTGTGGTGGACGTAAATCTGCAGAGCATATACTGGACACAGTAAGTGACGTCTTTCCTGCTCCGGAGCAGTAAATGGTGGAGGACAGAAGGCTTCGTGAACAACTAGTTGCATGGTCAAGAATGGAACTTTCGGAAGATAATTCGGGTGAGGATGCAGAATAGCTTTGACCAGCCCAGGGGCAAAGTCTAGGCAGGATGGCGAGACTGACAGAGCCTGCAAATCCCCAATTCTCTTCAGAGAAGTAATGGCCATTAGAAAAAACATCTTAAGGGTCAGAAACCTAACAGACGCTGACTCTAGTGGTTCGAAGGGGGTATCAATCACACCCTCAAGCACAATAGCTAAGTCCTATGAAGGGATGTCGGTCTAGTGGGCGTCCTCAAGCGTTTAGCTTTGTGAATAAAACAAGCAACTAAAGGATGCTTTCCCACAGAAACCCCATCAATCAGAACATGGCAAGCCGAAATGGCGGGCACATACATTATAAGTGCTAAGACATATGCCCGAGGAAAGTTTCCCCTGCAGAAACTCCAGTACTGAAGCAATCTGGCAGTGAACTGGGTCTGCATGGTTTGCCATACACCAACTTTCAAAACCATTCCAGATCGATTGTCACAAACCAATCTTCTGGTTGGATTTGAGAAACAATCATCTTGACTGTCAACATTTTGAACTTGTATTTCCTGAGATAGCGGTTCAACCCGCGAAGATCTAGAATTGTACGCAACCCCTTCGTCTTTCTTGAGAACCAAGAAATACCGACTGTAATAGCCTGACTGTCTGTCTGGCAGGGGCACAAGTTTTGACAATTCGGCTTGATAGGGGATGTCTCCCTCGAGTCCGAGGATAGCGTGCTCTTCCCACAAACACTCAAAACAGAAAGCGTGGTGACCATCTTCAGAGAGAAGTCTCTCACATGGAGGCAAACATCTCTTTTCTAACTCCGCCATTGAAAGTAATATTTCCTTTACTTTCGCTTTCTGCTTCTTTCCTTTTTTTTTTTTTAACTGCCGCGCAGTATTCACACATAGATTTTGCACACACGTACACACTATGTGGCCCTTGAAGACAAAAAGACCTGAAGATGTTTCCGGTTCAAGCCTATTTATAACCTCCAGGTGCACATAATCAAATGACGTCACCTGACCGAGGTTATACAAGCCAAACTTTGGCGTGTTTGACACACATGCTTCAACAACCGGCAGAACAAAGAGCGTTCCCAATACTGCTTTCATGCAGCATCGAGTGTAGCTTTTGAAAGGGAATTTTTGCAATGCAGATACAACATTGGAAATCTGATTCCTACCTTCAGGCAGCTTGCTACTTAAATTTTTTATTTGCTTTGAGATTGGTAAATTGCACCGTAAAAATCAATGCAACATTTTCAGTATCTCTAAGTGGTTAAACAGGCTTCCATGACTTTTATGTGGTACTGTATGTGGGTTGTTGTAATGAAATGATTAATGGTGGAGAGACCACAATAATAATAATAATAATAATAGTAATAATAATAGATATAATTGAAGCAATTACCCCTGCCATGTTGAATCAAACTATGAGCATAATTTGTTCCAGAAGCGGGCTCGTATTCCAAAAAAATTTTCAAATGTTCAATTTTCCCATAAGTAATAATGGAAACTTAAATTATTCGTTCCACAGCCCAAAAAAATAAATACATAAAAATAATTTACACAAAATATTAAGTAAAAGTAAAACAAATTAGCCTGCACTTTACCTAAAAAAAAAAGTTTAAATAAATCCCGACAGATAAGTGATACCGTCTCCTCCTTCTTGTCTTACACAGTCACCCTACCTCCACTCTTTTCACACACACATGCGTACACCAAAAGTAAACATTGTTTTATCGGAAAAATAAACAAGAAATCTCTCTAAGAACACTTGATTGAGCGACATAATAACAGAATTACTGATGTAAGGTAAAAATAAAACTAATTATCCTGCACTTTACCTTTGAAAAGAAGCGCAACAGAGCAGTGTTTCTGTGTAGAGCAGAGAGAAAGAGTATGTGTGTGTGTCTGTGAACCAGTAAGTGACGGGCACTAAGACCCAGCAGGGGAGACAATTACCCACAATTCCGCAGCACAAGAGAGAGAAAAACCGTTGGCTCAGTTGTGATCACGTGACGCTCAACGTCAAAACAAGAAGTGCATGTGTGATACATGATACTTGGTATTATTAAACCAAGACTTGTTCGTTTTCCAGGTCAAAATTTATTTAAAATCTTTGCTTGTCTTGCGGAACACTCGCAAACCGCGTTACCTGCAATCCGAGGTTTCACTGTAATGTAGGATTTTAAAATATAAAAAACCAAGAGTTTGCAAAGATATTTTTATGTACTGAATCGCAACAGGCTGGATAATTTAAGTAAATAAGCGGTGGCACTGTATCAAATAAGTATATGAAAATCTCAGAGGCTATGGATAACTCAGGGTAACCAGCAGTTAGACCATACAAGACTTATCATATGATCTAAAAATTTCATCCATCCATGTAGGAAACCCCTGTAGTCCAACTAGGGACCGTGGAGGCCAATTTTGACCATTGTATTTATTCCCAGTTTTATGATGGACCTGGTGGTAGGACCTCTGGTTAACATTCACACATGCGTTCACAAAATAAAGTGTGAGAAATTTGAGAACACCATTTAGGCTAACCTTCTCGTCTTTGGATTGTGGGAAGAAACTGGAGTACCTGGAAGAAATCCGTCAGGAATCGAACCCTGACCCTGGAGGTGCAAGGCGACAGTGATACCACTGTGCCCCCAATCATTAACTTAAGTAAACATTATATTGTGGGTCAGCAAAGGAATATATGTAAGCTGAAAAATTTATTCCTGGTCAAGATTATGGTGAATCTATAGCCTATTCTGGTTAACTCTGTGCTCAAGGCAGGATACCCCCTGGATTTGGATACCAGTCCATTGCAGAGCATCGCACACACACACACTGGTGGCTTAATGGTACAGTAAGCTTTCTGAATTTATGATTAGAATCATAAAGATCATGGGTCTAAATTAAAAAAAGCATCAGCCAAGGAAGTAAATGTAATATAGTACTGAATCAACCTGCCAGCTGGGAGGTCAGAGAATACTGGAGAATAAATAGCGAGAGATCATGTAAAACTCCACACTTAAACATCTGAGCAGTTGAGGGCCTTGCTCAAGGGCCCAACAGTGGCAACTTGGTGGTTGTGGGGTTTGAACCTGGGATCTTCCAAACCATTGTCCAATGCCTTAACCACTGAGCTACCCCTGGGCAAGTTTAGTTTTGTCTGAATGAAATTGGGGAAACATGTGCCATGTTTTAAAAAGTGAAGAGGCTTGTATAGTTTTGTAAACTTCAGGGTTATATCACTAGGATAGTATTTCCTAACCATGGTCCTGGAGCACCCCCTGCTCTACCTTTTCTACTTGTATTTAGAAAAGACTGTTAATTAGCTGATTAATTAAATTATAGCTTAATTAAACCAATTGTGTTGGGAGCAAAGAAAACACTAAAATGTACAGAAAGCGGGTCCTCCAGGACCAGGGTTGGGAACCACTATACTAGATGATTGCTCCTAGTTGGCCCACACTTGATAAACAGATTTGAGGGGAGGAGCAGGTAAAAGAATGAATCTCAAATTTCCCATAGAAGGTACAAAAAAGACGAAGAATAGGGTTACTGGGACCCACCACTGGAGCTAGGTTTGAAAGTAGTTTTTTCAAATACACAAAGTGGATTCACAAATACACTGTCCGGCCAAAAAAGTCACACACTCTATATTGCTTTAGACTGCATTTTTGCAGTGATTACAGCATGCATTTGCCATAGCATGTTTTTTTTCTAGATCTTGTACTGATGATGGGAGAGTCTGAAGCTGCATAAAGTATTCTCTAGCACATCCCCAAGATCCTCACTGGGGTTACGGTCTGGACTCTGTGGTGGCCAATCCATCTGTGAAAATGATGTCTCATGCTCCCCGAACCACTCTTTCACTATTTGAGCCCAGTGAATTCTGACATTGGCGTATAGGAAATGCCTGTGCCATCAGGGAAGAAAAAAAATAATTTGAAAAAAAGCCCTTTCTATTCATTATATTTATGTCGTCAACTGACCACATTTTTGTGCATATACTGTAACATTGCTGAACCTATCCATGACCAACAGAAGCAATTCCAGATTGTAACATCGTTTACCCCTTGCGCTAAGCATGATGGGCATATCATTCATTCACCTCTCTTTTTACCCTGATGCATCACTCCGGAACAAGGTAAATCTGGATTAATCAGACCACATGACCTTTTTCCAATGCTCCACAGTCCATTCTTTATGCTTCCCAACATAATGAACCCTTTTCCAACTGGCCTCGCTGCTCAAGATAAGTTTTCTTATGGCTGTGCAGCTGTTTAGTCTCAATCCCTTGAGTTAATTTACATTGTGTGTGTGTGTGTGTGTGTGTGTGTGTGTGTGTGTGTGTGTGTGTGTGTGTGTGTGTAAATGCTCTTACGTTTACTATTAAACATGGCCATGAGTTCCACTGTTGTTCTTTTTATATTTCACTAAGCATTTAACCGAACTCCCATCACGATCATTCCTGATTCTTTTTCAATCACATTTCTTTCTTGAAGATGATGGTTCACCACTATCCTTCCATGTTTTAATAATATGATGGACATTTCTTTGGCCATTTTCAGTAGCTTCAGCAATCTCCTTAGTTGTTTTTTCTTTGCTTGATGCAGGACAATAATTTTACCCTTCTGAAAGAGAATAATATCTTTGCCATGTGAGCAAAGGATATGTCTTTTGACTTGGTTGTTACTCATTGCATCAGTTAGGGATAAACAACTTATCACATGAACCATATTAATTAATAACTGCATTAATTATACAATGTATACCTTGACTTTTTTCCTGCAGGCAGTGTATTTGTGCTCTGTACTTCACTACATTTCTGCATGCCCCTGCATTACATAACCAGAGTGATGCATAGTATTTGAAGAGGTAATATAACGACCTGCTGGTTATTATGCATAATTGTCTTCCTTAATCACGTAGCATGAGTTTGAAATTAAAAGCTGAGATGGTTGCAGATAAGGATGGAACAGCATATTCACAGTTTGGAAGCAGAGAGAGAGAGAGAGAGAGATAGAGAGAGAGACTTATTCTAGTACAAGACTTTGCCCACCTCTTTATTACAAAGTTTTAATGAAACATAAAATTCTTCAGCATCTCCTTATCATTTGCGCTTATCAGATAGCAGAATTCAGTATTTCAATTTATGTTATTTTCTCTGAAAATGTTTTGTAAATAAAGTCTTCCCTATTAGGGAGTGTAACTAATTGCTTGGCAAATATGCACACCCAAATGTTGATGGACAGATTTCATTAGAACAGATTACACAAACACCATTAACGGCTAAAAACACCACTATCAGCAATTTGGCACTAATAATAGATGCTATAAATTGTGAGGACAGTACAAGTTGGAAATTGAAATCTGCTCTTTAATGATGTCAACATAGCCTCTGATAACATTGCACTTGCTGTACTAAAATGCTTGAGTAAATAGTTAGGTTCTTACAGTAGCCTAAGTGGTTTTGCATAAAAAGTAAGGATCCTATGGGGGCAATTTGCTGCCTGATAAATTGCATTGTATTGGCGAAGCATGTGCCAAGGAAGGTTTTGTGCCATAATGTGCAGAGCTCAAGAGAAGAGCTTCATTTATTTTAAATTTGCACTTCCAGATGCTACTAATTAATGCACCACCCAGTTAATCATCACCACAGAAATACAAAATGTTAAAATATTAACAATTACATAAAATAATAATAATAATAATAATAATAATAATAATAATATTATTATTATTATTATTATTATTATTATTATTAATAATAATAATAATAATAATAATAGCAATGGATAATGGGAATCATCTATCTGCTTTCTTTCTGGGTGCTGCATGGCTGAAAATACACAAAAAGTTGAAATAAACGGGCAAAAGACTGTGTTTAGATGAGAGTACATGTTGGATCAGTAGGATGTTCCCTATAACAAGCTTAGACACATACAGAGTAAAGTGATTTAAGAGTCACCTCAGGTTCAAGGTTGGAGAGATGAAGTGATTAGTCATTGTCTTCCAATGGAATTAGGATTCAATTTAATCAGCTGCATTTGGAGTAAAAAGCATTAGCTTTGTGTTTTGCAGAACAGCAGGAACTTTGAGAGCTTTCTTTGATTGTTTCACATGAACACTGCATAAGGAAGCTATACAGAAAAGATCAAATCGGCTGGATATCCCATTGATGACTTTTCTTAATAACTCGTATCAACAGCGTTCATATTTAACAGCAGTTTTTGAGAACTGTTAAATGAAAAAAATGTTTATCATGCAGTATTTGTGCACCTCCTGTGACATTTAAATTCACTGCTAATTAAGAACCCAACGTGATTCCAAAATATAAACTAACTCAACATTGAAGTCACATGCTTTCTGTTAACCTTCATTCATCTCTGGGTTTTTATATCAGTTATCTTTGTGAGATTTTACTATTTCACTTGTAGTGGTGCATTCTCAGTTAATTATTCCTGGTTTTGTGTTTTTTATGGTCCTGTTCTTCATTTTATATTTACATTTACATTTAGGCATTTGGCAGACGCTCTTATCCAGAGCGACTTACAAAAAGTGCTACATCACTGGATACATACTTACACTGGGTTAACTAGGTTAATAACTAAGTGCCATTAGTCCAACACAACTGGGAAATTTTTTTTGGGGGGGAGGGGGTGTTAGTCCAACTACTGGAGAAACAGTTGCGTCTTGAGTCGTCATTTAAAGATAGTCAAAGTCTCTGCTGTACGGACATCTAGAGGAAGTTCATTCCACCACCTAGGTGCCAGAACAGAAAAGAGCCTGGATGAATGCCGCCCTCGATCCCTGAGAGATGGTGGGATGAGGCAAGCAGTGCTGGAGGATCGGAGGGAATGTGGTGCAGTGCGTGGTGTGATTAGAGCAGAGAAGTAAGTGGGTGCTGGGCCATTTTTAGCGTTGTAGGCAAGCATAAGCGTTTTGTTTTTTAAAGTTTGATAGCCTCCTCAGTGTTCAGCTCTATATACCGTGTAATTGGGACTTGATAATTGCTGACTGTGTTCATGGCAGTGATAGTCTGCTGAGCAAATGTGATGCAGTTTAGCATCTGATTAGCATTCAGCTGCTGCTGTTGTCTTAGTGAAGCATAAAGAAGTTAATGCAGAATGGAGTATCAGTCCATATAGAGGCAAAGCAGTTCAAAGGATACCTTAAATGATAAAATATGTGTATTACTGCAGTTTAAAGTTCCTAAAGCAATAGTGGGCATGCAGGCCTAACAAGAAAAAACTTGTTATACTTTTTGTATATCCTTTTTTTTCCCCCATTATGATAGGTGTTGGTGACCAGAGAGCCTAGTTTTTTTTTTTTTTAGAACTTCTCTATATATAATTCTCATGTAATGCAATGTGTAAATGCTGCCTGACATGTATTGAAAAATATTTAATTGGTGTTCAAGTGTAAAACCAGTAGAAATGTATCCATATGAAGTGGACACAAAAAAGATTTAGGCAAACGCATATGCATTGATTCAATTTAATTTGTCAAACAAAGTTTTTATTAAAATCATAAAAATCAAACACGGGTAAATCAGAAACAGAGTGAGGACACAAGCTAAGGTCAGGTTATCAGCAAACAGACTAGTGAAGAGTAAGCAAGAACACAAACCAGCTTAATCAAAGTAAGGGTCATAAGTATACAAACAACGACTTGGTATAGTCTGGAGTGAACTCACAAGAGCATACAATTCACAACTTGTAGCTTTTAACCATCTTTTATATACCAGTTGAGATTAGAATCATGGATGTTGATTAAATGTTAAATGTTCCACCCCTCTCTGTATTTAAGTTCATGCGCAACAGTAATATATTGGAATGAGTGCATTAATAGAAATCTGTGATATCTCTTATATAATCTAGAATTACTGAGGAATGGAGAACTACGAATTCAATTGAACTCATGATTTGATCACATGACCTTACATATAGTAAGCTCTAATGTGTTGCCACTCAGAAAAGACAGCGCTTAATTAAGTCAAATACACACTCCGGAGACACACTAATTATTTCAGATTTAGTTTCTCTTTAAGGATAATTGGGCTAGAAAATGTCATGGCAAACATCTGCACAATCAAGCAATTTACATATACAGTGTAAATGAGACAGCAGATATCCTGGATCACAATGGCAGATTTTTTTTTTTTTTTTTTTTAATGAAATGGACACACAACACAAAACAAAATACAATGCAGCTCTAGAGGGGACAGAGTCTTCTGAAAAAAAACTTAATGAAGTCCCAGTGGATAATCTAGTCAAATACTGTATACACACTTTACACAGAATAAACAGGACTTAGGACTTTTAATAATTCATGTAAGCTTCTTAGGTTATACATTTTCTGTTTGTTTGTTTATGACAAGTGTACAGTGAAAAGTAAAAATAACATAATTGTAGAGTACCTTAGTGAAGACGATGTTAATAATAGCTATTAATATACACTGCCCAGGCAAAAAAAAAGTCACAAACCCTAATACTTCATTAGACCATTTGCTTTGATTATGACAGCCTCAATATACAGTATTTTGATAAGCTTATGCAATGACACAACTATTTTTTGGGGGGGGTATTTCCAATTTTCTCTACCCAATTTAGTCATGGCCAATTCCTCCCCGTCACTAGGGGGCATCCCTCATCCGAACCGCGTGACGTCAGCCGACCGCATCTTTTCGAACTGCTTGCTCACGCACTATTAGGGGCAGAGTAACACACTTGGAGGAAAGCGCTAGCCGCTCCTTCCGCGTGCGGGAGCTCACAGACGCCCCTGATTGGCTGTAGAGCCGTGATTAATGTGGGAGCGCAATTACCTCTCCTCCCTCCCCCCTGAGAGAGCTCGGCCAATCAGCTCTCTCGGTGCCTCCGGCTTTGAGAGGAAAAAAATTGCATCACCCGGGGTTCGAACCAGCGATCTCCGGATGATAGGCCAAGCGCTTTACCACTGCGCCACTCTGAGGCAACAATGTCACAACTTTTTAACCACTCTCTTACAGTTTGAGCCTGATGAATCCTGGCCTTGTCATCTTGGAATACGTTTAAATTAAAGTTTAAAGTTTAAATTAGTTTTGAAGCACGACAACAAATGTCAGGCCAAGGCTGCATGCACAATCACAGGGAGCACTGATATTCAGAAGTCAGTGTGCCCAAAAACATTGCTCTGTGTACAGTACATCAGGAGCTGTGCAACTGGTGCGATTCTCACCATGTGCGTTACTATGTCTGCAATTTCATAATTGACAGCAAGTTAAAACAATGAACAATTTTGATGGCAAATCTGCCACAGAAATGTTAGATGTGATTTGGCAAGATTACCACGATGCTGCAATGAGTTGTTCAAGGTGTTTTGAGTGGCATGCGTGCTTTATGTGCAAAATAATATAGATGATGAGAGAACGATCCACAACATTGCTGTCATTGTTGGTGCGAGATACAGAACAGTCCAACCAATCCTTATGTGTGATTTAAACATGCACTGTGCTGCTGCCAGCAACTTTTTAAACATCAAGGGAGTTTACTTGATATTCTTATTGATGACCTGGGATTAAATACCATACTGTGCTCATGGATTTTGGACTTTCTCACTAACTGACCACAGAATGTCAGGGTGGGCAACCACTCATAATCCGCTCTCACCATGAATACAGGGGTCCCGCAGGATTGTGCCCTAGTAAAAAAAAAAAAAGTATGCTAAGTATATTAAATCCTATCATGCCAAAGCATACTTAAACATACTTGCAGCCAGACTAATGACTAGTATACTTGAAGTTTGCTATTTTGGAACAACTAATTTTGTACTAAGTGTATTT
>JAQQZT010000039.1:3291584-3307004 GCA_030068275.1 Clarias platycephalus | reverse complement strand
TAGGTAAAAAATTGAAGTCACTGATAAAATTGATGGCCACCAAATTATACACTGTCTGGCTAAAATCAAGTCACAAACACTTTAAGAGTTAATTCAGTCACCTTTAGCTTTGATCACATCACACAATGTGATGTCCAGTTCGTATGTTAAAAAGATTCATCATGCACCCAGAACCACTCACAATCAGTGTCCTGGAATATGGGCGTTCCATCTGGGAAGAAAAACTCTATAGATGTGATCACCTGGTCATTCAGTACATTCAGGTCGTCAGCTGACTTTATTTTATTGCCACATAACATTGCTGAGCCTATACCTCACCTACCGAAGCAACACCAGATCATAACACTGCCTCCAGAGGCTTGTACAGTGTGGCCACTATGCATGATGAGTGCATTGCTTCATACGCTTCCCTTCTTATCCTGACATGCTCAATGCTCTGGAATATTCTCAATCTGGACTCACCATGACCTTTTCCCATTGCTCCAAAGTTCAATCTTTATGCTCCCTAACAAATTGTAGCTTTGGTTTTCTGATTAGTCTCAGTAACGAGTGTTTTTCTTTTTAGGAACACTCAGCTGTTTAGTCACCATGTTTTTTTTTTTCTGATCACATTTCTTCCACAAAGTTGACGGTTCGGCACTATCCTTCCAGGTTCTGATTATGTGTTAACCAATTTCCAGTAATTTCATATCTCCATAGTTGTTGGCTGTCTGTATGTAATTAATGTTATTTCAGTTCAGTTACAAAAGGAGACAAGAGTTTTCAGTGGAAATGTATGATTTTATCCACTTCACAAACGCATGCTTTGTGTTTTTGTTCTGAACCACTGGCAGCAAACAGGAAAAAAAAAGAACAAGTGTTGCAATTTGTTGTGCACAAATCATTTTTATTACAACAATTGTTAAAGATAAAGAAAAGACATACATTAAAAACATAAAATAAACTTAAATTTGCAATACATTATCAGTCTCCTCATCTACAAGTTTCATGTCTACCTCTATAGTTAATGATTGCTCCTACAGTATATACAACATATTATAGGTACAGTATGCACCATACAAAGGTCATCCATGCATCATTCACCTGCATATACTGTATATCTGTGGTCCCATAGGATTACAGCACAGTTCAGAAATCCCAGTGGAGGACAGGATGGAGTGAATGTTTTCTGAACACAACACAAATATCTCATGTCTTTCATATAGAAAGTGTGACTGTGCATTTCTTGAGGGTTGCAGTGTTTCCTCTCTGCTTAATGTTCTTTAGAAAATATTACCAGGAAGTGCATTGTGGTGGCCAAATGCCAAAAAGTCAGTGCTAGTGATACTGTACTTCCAAAGTTCTAAGATGGAAATATAGTGCAACCTTCTGAAAGAAAGTTTTCTCATTTACAAAATGGTGGTAATAATTTTGACAAAGAATGAAAGTCTGAAAATAAAATTTATCATGCTTTGCAGTGAGGGGGGGGGGGTGTTCTCTATGTGGACACATTGATGAATACATTTGAATAAGATTACAGCAGGAGGAAACCGGATGAATTAAAACATTAAGTATAAGCCATGCGGCAGCCTCATTAGTTGAGGCTTAACTGATTTAATCAAAATGAATAGCAAAGCTCTAAAATAAATGTATCAATTTGTTCACATTAAGAATGTTTAGCATAGTTAAAGTTTAATGGCTACAAAATTACTTTTTAAGTACATTTAAACCTTTTCAAATGTACATTGAAATATAAAAGTCAGTGCTTTCAATTTAAGTGTAGAAAAACAAATAGAGAGGAGTGTGCAGAGAGAGACAGAGAGAAAAGAACACCTAAAAAAAGGATGCATACAAAAGAAATAATGAGAAAGATGATGTGGGAGAAAGAGAGAGAGAGAGAGAGAGAGAGAGAGAGAGAGAGAGAGGCAAAGCACACACAAAACTTAACAGTACACTAAAATTCCTGAATGCTAAAACACCCGATGCCTGTCTTTTTTTTCCATAATACAAAAGTGACACTACAGGGTTTTTTTTTTATCATGTTATAATGGAACTTAATTAAAATAGTACACTATAACCAACTTTGTATTTCACCTTTAATAAATAATCAACAACTAAAATCTAAAAAAGCCATGTCCTCTTCTGGAGAAAAAAAAAAAAAGAAAGAAAGAAAGCACACTAACACTATCTGCAGACCTTCTGCTGTTTTGATTAATGAAAGCTTCAGCTGTAAGGTTTTGGAATATCGATGCTTCTTGTCATCTTTTCAGTGATGTCCAAGGTTTTTGTTCTTTTCTAAATGACTACATTACAAAGCACTGTTCAATTTCATGGATTTTCCTGGTGATCCATTCTGCTCTAGACATGTGTGAGATTGCTTTTGCTTTCATTATTGTGAAACTTGTGATAGAAATGGAATTGGATTGAATTACATACAGTGAATAATAATCATAGTGAAGCACTACTGATTTTTCTTTTTTCTTTTTCCTCTTCTTATTGTTATTATTACTAGGGGTTACCCGTAGCTCCACCCACATGCATAAGATTTACCTGTGGTTCCACCTGCGCGCAGAGCCAGATGCCTGCGTGCTACCATTACCTGCGAATATAGCATGCAGTTAAACTATTATTATTATTATTATTATTATTAATAATAATAATAATAATAATAATAATAATAATAATAATACATCAGATATGCTGATTCAGTGGCTTTGGGTGTCAGTTAAAAATGACTAATATTTATTCGGGTAAAGTTCTTTATTAAAATATGTGTGTTAGTCAGGTCACAGAAAAAAAAGGTTGCCTTTAAAGCCCTATAAAAATCTAAAGATAAACCAGGTCAGCTGTTCTTCTTCTTTAAAAAGGACAGTTATGATGTATTAATAAAAAGACAGCAATCATTGTAAAATAATTTTTAAAAAAAAATCTAACAACAGTCTTTTATTTACATTTACATTGAGGCATTTGGCAGATGCTCTTATCCAGAGCGACTCACAAAAGTGCTTTGTAGTTTCCATCATCAAATAGATCCTTACACTGGGTTACTACTTTTTAATGTGTTTTTCATTTTACAATATGGCTTCTAGCATAATTATATGGCAGCTTATAAAATAGCACTTGGATTGGCAAACACTGTATCTAATGTTTTACGGCTGAAGCAAGTGATTCAACAGGGCATGGGAAATGTGTCTCTCATACCATAAATTTATTCATAAAAAGTTCAGTTGTTGAGAAAATGTTTCATGTGCTTATAAATGCGCCATGCAATGTTACAGTATTTCACCAAAATTGTATAGTTTTTTAGTTTATACTAAAAAAAACATACATTTACATTCAAAATATTTCAGGGTGACATTTTGTGCTTAGCCCGTATCCTGAATACAACCTTGAAATAATTCTGAATATACTGTACACAAATATAATAAGTATGTACCAAACTGTACCAAACTGCACTAAACATTTGTTATAAATAGTGCTTTGATATATTCCATCAGAATGGACATCGCATGACATCTCACTGCTTGACAGATACATATGGAATTGCACGTACATACTGAAGTGTGGTGTCTGAGAAAGCCAATTTACCTAAAATACAATATTCTAAAATTCATACTATATGTAGGCATTTTTAGCTCTAATCATCTCGGCACATGTGAATTTTTTTTTTTTTACTAATAGTGGTGACAAAACGCGTCACTTTAATTTAGGGATCTGTTTTAAGACCTGAAAAGAAGCTTCCAGGGACAATTATATGTTATATGATATGGTGTTAAAGCATAGATACAAACTTGTAAAATTTAAGAAGCTGATTTATTTCCGTGGGCACTTGCTAGATTGCAGAGACTTCGGCAGCCCGTTGACAGCTGATTATGAATTAGAACCAGGCAAGTGATATACACTTATTACTCATGCTTTTAAGTTTCTTTCTTTAGTGGAAGCATTTTTAAAGTAAATAACTCCAGGCCCAGGAGACTGTCTTACTGCCATCAAACATAAGAAACGCAAATGAGGGAGAGAGGTTTTGTATATTAGAATAAACATCTGAGATATGGAAATAAGGAAGATGAATCTAGGTCACACTTCCAGGAACAATGTTTAGAAGGAAGGAAGGAGTTTTTTAATTGAAGCTTTTCAGCAAAGTTCTAGTTTGAGGTGTTAAAGCACATCTCGTACAATACCAATTTCAAACCTATAACACCAGATCAATAATAATAATAATAATAATGTCAGTTACAAACAAAATGTTAGGATTTATGAACAGATGAATCAAATGTACTTTTAAATAGATATGAAGCATAATGCTGAAATATTGGCTTCAAATCTTTGGAAAGTTACATACTGGATACAGTAGGAGAGAATTTTCCATTTTCCATATTTAGTTTAATAGGCCTGGGCCTAAAATTATTCCAAACATTTAAATGTTAAATTCATTCTTTTTTTACATTGTTTGTATTGTACATTGTTACCTGGTGGCTATTTATACAAAGTCTAAATCAATACAGCTAAAGTAGAAGCATATCCAAAAGAGAACTATTCGAACACGCAGAGAAACTCTGGTGTGCCTCAGCAGCAGACATATGGAGAGGAAAGTGCTGGAGGCTCTTCTCTGCTTCACTGTTTCTTTGTTAATGTGCATCTAGTCACAGAATTGTGCTGTGAATAAACTCACAGATTTTAAACAGCTGGAGCATCTGAACAGAACCGAGCCAGAGAGAGAGCTGTCGTTCACATAGCCGACACACAGGGGGTTGTGTCACTTCACGATGCCAGCTGTACCAGCTTCATCTCTGAATGTCATTGATTGAATCCCAGTGCAAAAAAACAATCTTCAAAAAGTCTGTGTGAGCTGTTATTGTTAATATAAAATTCTGCTCCAGTGGTTTTTAGTTTTACATTTCTTTACTGGGAATCAGATAATCTTAACTTTAACAATCTAATTTCAACAACATGCGTTAAGCTAATCTGTAATTATAAGTGGCTTACTGTACCAGATAAATGCAGTAGACAGAGAGAGAGAGAGAGAGAGAGAGAGAGAGAGAGAGAGCACAACGCTCATCTTCAAGCACAGCAACTAAAGTAGAGATATTCTTTAATTAAGAACTGAAAAGTAAGGTTTTTAATAGGAGCAGCTTTATCCATAATTGAAAACCTGAACATTTAACATCAAACTGCAATATTAAAATAGTTGCTTGTTTTTGGTAATCTCACTTTAGTCGGCTCTTGAAAAAAAATCAGTTCTATTCTATAACATTATGGCTGAAACTTTCTTACATCTATTTGGTATTGTGCATTGCTGACTTGAGTAATGCACTCACTCACTCATCGTCTATACCACTTAATCCTGTATACAAGGTCACAGAGGGCCTGGAACCTATCCCTGGAAACTTGCGGCATGAGGCGTGGTACACCCTGGACAGATCTCCAAAGAAATGCAAATGTAATATGTAATAGTTTAATCTTGATTCAACAAAATTTTACAGATGAAATGATATGCTAAAAAAATCTATCATACGAACTCAAAACCTATACTTGTCACGGGGCAAAGCGGAGCAAGATGGATCCAAACACGGGAAGATGACGGCAGGCTTGAAGGGGGCGTGGTCGAGGTGCGGAAGCGAGGTCAGAACCAAAAAATCTCGTTGCTCACTGGAAGAAAGATGGAGTCTTTGGATCTGAGTTGTGACGTGGGCAAGCGACTGCTTAGTAGTGAGCAGCTCCTGTTGATGTGCTCTCCAGTGCCGATCTCATGCAGTCAAAATCCGCTGGATCCATATCATGGATGGATTATTCTGTCACAGGGCGGTGATGGATCCAAGATGGATCCAAACGCAGGAAGATGACGGCAGGCTTAGAGGGGGCGTGGTCGAGGTGCGGAAGCAGGATCGGAACCAAAAACAATAAGTCCGGCGAAACGTCAGATCAAAAACGGAAGGAGTTATAGTCAAAAGGGAGAGCGGAGTTTCAATAACCGGGAGATCAAAGAGCGGGGCGTAAAATCCGAAAACATTAGACGAGAAAACCAGAAGAGGAAGCATGAGGTCAAAAATATGCAGTATCTGTAACCATGTCCAATTTATGTTGCAATATCTTTAAAAATATATATTTTTTAGAATAATACACTTTAAAAAAAAAAAGATAAATTTCTTTTTATCTCATAAAATTATAAATGTGTATGCATATTCACAAAAAAATCATGGATCAGGAGATAAGAAGCATTAAGTATTATGAAAAATTGAGTTATATGATTCTATCTGAAAAAAAAAATTCACCTAGATAAAACATGTTTTGGTTAAAGTAGAACTCCCTGAATTGCCATAAGAAGAATCAAATATGTTATTTTATTTTATTTTAAAGATATTATTATAAGAAACTGATTCAGCTCCAGGTCAGTCTGAAGATCTCAGAAGCAGAAAATGTGTGATGGGAAAGTGCATGAAGTGTGACAGTGTGACCAAATAGCAACTCATCCAGGGACTGCTTACACAGGATAACAGCTCTGTGAGTGTTTGTAGCTGAAACGTGACAATAATTTGCTGAGGTCCCTTCCACATTAACTGTATCAGGTAAAAAAAAAATACAAACAAACAATGATGATGATTTAGTAACATACCACATCATTCAGTTTTAGAATATCAGTATTTCAATTAGAAATAATGCCCACATCACATTACAGATCGGTTCAAGAAAACTTTTACTATGGATCTTTGATAGTTCCTATTATGTAACAGTGACAGGTTCCTGTGACATACAACCTAAACCTACTGTAGGATTCTGTTGTCTGACATTTAGTAATTTTATAATTTCATTAGACAGTGTTTATCTCACATTTAGCATCAAAAATTCCACAATGCCATTAGATGGCCCATTGTGGCATGATGACATTCTAGAACATATCTATCCATAAACCACATTCACCAAATGTCATATTTTGAAGCCTTGATGATCGTCTTAACAGGTGTCATTACTCTGTACCTTATTGCTTTTGATCCGTATGTGTAAACCAGGCCAGTATTGTTTCTTTATACTCTTCTGTTAAATCTGTTAACAATCAATTAGACCTAATATCATTTTTACTTCGTTTTTAAATCTAATTGTAGTAATCTGAAAATCTGAAATATTTCTAAACACTGTATGAAATGTTTTTGACAGTTAATTAGAAAGTCTTTCTCATAACTGTCAAAAACATTCAGAAATTGTTAGATTTTTTTTGTTACTATATGCTCACTGGGGAAATAGAAGATAGAAGATAGTCTTTACAACCAAATAATACAATTTAAACCACTATAAAATTTGCAATTCTAATTCAACTTATCCAGGTTCTTTCTTTATATCTGATTTATATTCTAGGGGATAAAACTGACACAGTATGAGAGTTGTTCTCAATCGATCTCAATTCAGTTATGAGGTGAAGGATAAACAAAGGGTGATGTGATTACTTTAGAAACCCTCAAGTCCAAGCTATCGATTAATTACAGAGACACAAGTTTAATGGTGAGAGACAGACATTTCTCCTGTAGTGTTAAAGACTGTCTAACAAACATGACCAAAGATCACCTCAACAATATTAACCCCTCTTCATGTGATATTGCTTCTCATTCTCTATTATCATGTGTAGGGTTACGGGAGGACTGGAGTATATCCCAGGGGTATTCGGGGCACAAGGTGGGCTACACTCTGGATGGGACGCCAGTCCACTGCACGGCATACTGTATAAGCACACACAATTACTATGAGCAATTTGGTAATGCCAATTAGCCTATCCTGCATGTCCTTGGACTGTGGGGGAGAATATGCAAATTACACACACACAGACCCGAGGTGGGACTTGAACCCTCGAACCTGGGGGAGCAATGCCACAATGTGAACACTTCACCATGGTGCCAGTGCCGCCTGAGCAAAGATTGCAAGCACTAATCATCTCATAATGGCAGAGAAATAAAAAGAGCCCAATGAAGTTTCAAGTAACTGAACCATAATTGAATATTATGAACATGAAGTATTAATTAAAATTACTCTATGTGGTGTACATTTAGTGGTGTACAGTATACTCTATGTGGAGTAATTTCAGTGACAGTAGAAAACAACTACAGAATCTGTAAATATTTTCAGCACATAATTATTCTGGGTCCATTGAGCATGTCATTTACTGGTAACGTAGAACATTATAATCCACCTGCAGATTCTACCTGCAGTACTAGACAATTTGAAAACCAGAAACAAGGAAACAAACAAAGGTCTACATTTTCAGTTAAAGATTTGTGTCATGAAAATTGAACCTGGATTGTATTTCCATAAATCAGCACATAATGAGGAGAGAAGGCATAAAAACCAAAGTGGGTCTGCTGTCCTTGAATATCAATCTCCAGGGTGGAGGTGTCTGTCAAAACTTCTGTCAATTTATGCCAGCATTTATCTACATAGTTCTGAATAAATAACAAGATCAGTAATACCAAGTTGGTTTGTGTTTTTTTTTTTTTTTTCTGAAAATGTTTTATGACTTATTTTTTTATATTTCGGCATGGAAGTCCTCCTGGTGAAATGTATGCTTGATTGGACAATAGGTTTTGTTTGTTTGATGAGGCAGAGATAAAGTGCTTTTGTATCATCATTGACTTCTACATAACACGCCATACTGTATGTACAGTACTGTTTTTTTTTTCAGGATGGTGTTCATCACATACATCACATCAAGTTAATTGTCTTCTCTATAAAGGGACTTAGTCTACCGCTTCTATTGTTACTGCATTCCAGCCAAGCATGTGATATCACGGTGTTTGATAAAGTCCATATGAACACAACTATTGAACTAAAAAGACATGTATGGTGGTTAGCCCTGTACTCTGCCTTGTGTGGTCTGTGTGTGTGTGGTGTTTACATATAGCATAATAAGCATAATAAGCTAATTGGCATTGGATTGCGATGGATTGGCACTCCATCCAGGTGGTACCCTGTCTAGTGCTCAATTCCCCTAGACAGGTTTCAGCTTCCTGTGACCCTGGACAGGATAAGCGTTATAAAGAATGAATGAGTGAGTGAGAGAGCTTCATTCAGTTCAAGTTAATTAAAGACACTTCAACTCATTTGGTATTTTTAGCTATTTTTGATTTTTAATAGAATGGAATAGGATCATTTTGGGATGTTGATTCACATAAGTATGCTAAGGTCTGAAACATGTCTTCTAATTATTTGTATGCAAGAAAGCTCATTTCCCCATCACCTATTAACTCTTCAGTGGCAGAACATCCCATTAATTCACCAAATAGAGGTTTACTCCAAATGTCACAGTGAACTGGAGTTCTTGCTTTTTATCAATATTAAATTCCTTATAACAAGAACTAAAAAAAACATTCACAAAATTGATTTTTCCCATCTCTTGAATTTAATCCAGCACTCTACTACACAATAGATTACTCACCCTCAGAGTCGGATGTGGGGATTGTGGATGAGTTTAAATTATCTGATATGCTCTCATTGTCAGTTTGACTCATGCATTACCATAACACGTCTCTCTGCCTTCACAAGCAGGGGAATAACAATTGCTGCATCTCTATTCCTCTTGTCATTTTGCACACAAACCGAGGGCGTAGATAACATTTCTCATTTCCTTGGTGTGACACAATCACGGGTGGATTTACACAGGATTTGAGAGAACTCCCTGCAGAGCTAGACGTTGGCTATGCTCCTCCTTTCTGTTATACAGTTCTCTCAATATAGCCATGCTGTCTGGGAGTAAAAAGGAGGCCTGGCTGTTAAATTACTTGGATCTGATGAAGCTGAGTGGTAGTGAAGCATCTCTGTGAAAAATGGCTATCAAGTTTCCTACTGCTGATTTTAATCGTTGACTCTAGTTAAATGAAACATGAATACATAATTAAGGGCTTACAATCATAATCTTTCCCTTTCATAATGGTGACACAGGTGATTCTTCATTTGCATCAAGGATCAATTTAGCCAATGCTTCTACCTGCATGAGGTGGCAACACTACCCAGAAAATCTGGAAATCTAAATTATAAAGTATCTGTGTAAACCTTGTAAAAAGAAAGTTATGCATGTCTGAAAGAGATTCTTTTCTATGTTTCATCTATAGAAGACGCTGAGCGTAAAGTAAAAGCTATTCATGAAAGAGAAGAGAAGCATGTGACCTTAGCAGTCAGTGTTTTGGAAGCTCATTTCAGTGGCACGGCCCTGTTGGCTATCAAACATCAAAGCTTGTGAAGGCCTGTTGAAGAGCTGAACATTTTTATAGTTCTTATTAAAAAGTACATTTTTCTACTTTTATATCAGTCACTTTCCCTCCTACAAGGTCAGTCTTGTCCTCAGCGTGTGATGTGTAGAGCTTGTGTTGTGTTTGAGCAGAAACTAGAATCAGATTTGTATCTTAGTAGTAAAACACAATAATTGGTTCGCATGAAAAGTGAGTCAATATGTAACCTTAAATTCTTCTCTCTCTCTCTCTCTCTCTCTCTCTCTCTCTCTCTCTCTCACACACACACCATTTGACTTTTACTGTTGAATACGAGTGCTAGAGGTGAAATAGAGACGAACATTGCTGATATAACATTTCTTTTGTCATCTGATGTTTGACAAGGTTGTAGACTATATACATAGATATATACATACTGTATGTACTGTATGTTGTATTCTTTACTGCATTAATGTAATATAACTAGCTGAGACTTTAGTATCCTAGCCAATGTACTAAATATTAACAGGTGTATATTTTAACTATAAATAAATACTTTATTCCATAAATCATACTTATTTAAAATTGGCATTGCCTTTGTTTAGTTATGTGGTTGCTTTAAATGAAAATTTATAATGAGCTCACAAATGTAATTATATGGACAGCTTGACTGCAAAATGAGAAATCTCTGTTTTGAGAAAATTATATAAAGAAATATTACAAATTGATTTTGATTTTTTTAATGCATGGTTTCTTTTAATCAAAATACCTCAAAATGGGTCTCAAAATACCTCAGCATACAAATTTAATTCATTATGGAGGCGAGTCCTTAAGGTGAGAATTCGTATTATGAAATGCTTTTTCCTATAGGAAATAATGTAAATACTGATAATCTGTTCCAGCCACCCAAAATATTACCAATATTACCAATTTCCAACACCATAATCATATTTTTTCATCTAAAAACAATTAAAACATTTAAAAAGAGATGTAAAGAAGAGAAGCGATTCACGCTTCTGTGTGCATGGAGTTCTCCCCATGCTTTGTGGGTTTCCACCCATTGTCCAAAGACATGCAGATTAGGTTAATTGGCATTTCCCAAATTGCCTGCAGTGTGTCCTAAAATATAAAATATGAAATAAATAGAAATTAAACATCACTTAATCTTAATTTTCCTCTTGGCACGGGCTGCTTTAAAAACTAAACTGAAAGCTCCTCCCTTTTTTCTTGCTGCCATGCTTGCTTCTTGCAGAAAATACAAAAAACACAAAAAATATGTAAACTCACTTCACTAGGCTTTAGTTTTAAATGGTCCCCTGAGGCTAATTTCTTGCAGTTCTTAAGGTTGCCCTTTCATATGGCAAGGTACCACTGTAGTCAAAATAGTTTGGCATATATCAGTGTGAATGTTGTATGGTTTTGCAAAATTTTATAAAGTGTACTTTTAAAAAGAATTAAGCAAATTGAAATTAAAAAAAATTAAGTTTGTGTTTTGTGCCACAGATAACCTTTTTTTTTTTTATTACAAAGATTATTGAAGGTCATGAGAAATTAAAAACAATACAAATGTAGTTTACCATGCATCATCAGCCTCATCTTCTACCAGTTTTCATTTAAAGTTTGTTTGAACATAAACCAAATATGTATGCATCTGTAGTCCCATAAGAGTATAATTGAAAAAAAAAATTATAACTCTATTGGAGTTAAGGACATTCAAGACGTAGCAAACGGCACATAGCAATTTCTCCCAGACAGCATTTATATTGCATGTCTACTATACAAATAGTTTATCTTTAGTAAATATCAACCAAGAAGTGCAGCATGGCTACCTAATGCATCAAGCTTATTATAAGTAAAAAAAAAAAAAAAATTTTATCTAAAATAGCTGTTTTTAGCAACAACAACAAAAAAGCTTTCTTGACAAGTAAAATAATTTACCCAAATTAGTAATATCCTATTCCGATAATTAAGTTTTTCGAAGCATCAAATGATTATGGCGCATGCTAAAAGGTTATGATAATCTTATAACAAGGCTAAAAAGCCTTTTAGTGTGTAAAAAGGTTTGTGCAAATGTAGATAAATCCTGATCAGACATATCTCACATAAACACAAGAAACAAAGCACCTTTCAAATGGCTCCAATTTTTTTTTGCCTGAAAATGAATATGGATGAAAAACTAAATGTCTGGCACCATTTTTCTTGCAGTGAAAGTGCTGCCTCTGGGCATTTTTTTTTTACTCCATGCTCTGCTCAACCTTTTCAAAGGTGGGAAATCTATTGAACTTCAACTTCACCTTTTGTAAGGAAAGAACAGCCAAAGGGTAGAAGATTTGACATTCTGTACATTCAGAGTTTAAATTAGGACACAAGATACTTCCAAATACATTCAGATATACAGTATTCTATCTCACATATTAGGGAGCAAGCAGAATTTAAAAATTAAACATGCAAACTGTACTTACAGGCTTATTTTGAAATACATGTTATGGGTGTGTCTGTATGTGAGTGTGTCACAAGGTACGTAAGTGGTGTGTCTTTACCCAAGTCTGTACATTAGGTCCCCCTGTAAACCTCTCTTCAATTATCTGTTTTTTTGTGCAAAATTTGTATTGTCTTGATATTTTTGGTATTTTGGTGCCCTCCACCCCGGAAATATATCCATTGTTTCTGTGGACTGTAGGAGGAAACCAGAGTACCTAGAGAAATCTCATCAAGCACGGGAGAATATGCAAACTCCATGCACCCAGACCCGAGTCAGGACCCTGGAGGTGCAAGGCAACAGTGCTAACCACAAACCCACCGTGCCACCATATATTGTCATAGCAACCATGTGAATGTTTTATCTACAGGAAAAAAGGATAAATCTTCAAAATTCAACTTGGCAGTTGACCTTTTAATGGCATCAGAACATCATACACAATATCCTTTATTCATGGTTCAGGTCTTCATATCAGTAATGAAAAAGTGCTGGATGAAGTAGTAAATAATAAACTGCTGGTCTCTATGCAAGGCTACTTTTTGCTTGCATTTCTTTATTTCACTACAACCTTTGCTACAACAGATCACAGTATTCTTCTAGACAAAATTTAAAATGTTGTTGGAGTTAAAATGTAATGTTTTATCCCCCAGGTCTCATCTGCCTGTCAGATATCTACAGTTTCTAAATGTTAATGGTGTGTACAGGCATAAGGTTTAATGTTCCACTGGTCCTTTTTCTGAGTCAGTGATTTGTTTTCCTTTATATGCTACAGTATCTCTGGGTATGTTAATTTTTTACTGCTGTGCTGATGTGCTGTGCATACTGTATGTTTCAGGTAATCATTTTATCAGTAGAGGACAATCTATAAGAAAGTGAGTTTATTTAAATGCCTTTACGATCCCTTAAGCACAAATCCTGTAGTAAGTAAAATTGGAAGTCCTTCATTTTCTTTTCTACTTGAGAATAGTACAAAAGTATCTATCTTCCAAAGCACTTACAAAAGTACTGAGCTTGGAGCTCTCTATCTCTCTCTCTCTCTCTCTCTCTCTCTCTGCTTCCAAACTGTGAACATGCTACGGTATGTTCTTTGATGTGTGAAACCACCTCAACTTCTGATTTCAAACACCTCCTACATGGTATGTATGTTACAGGGGAAGACAAATCATGCAATTTCATATAATTGTCAGCATGTGGCCACTTTAAATGCTAAACACCATGCACCATTACATTTACAGTACAGCTATGCATCCAGTATGCCTGCATTTTGCAGACTGCCTTATCCAGAGCGAATTACATTGTTAGCCCATGATACATCTGAGCAGTTGAGGGTTCAGGACCTTGCTCAAGGGCCCAACAGTAGCAACTTGTTGATTGAACCTGGTACCTTCCAAACCATAGTCCAATGTCCTAACCACTAAGCTATCAATGCACAAATGTAGAGAAGTAGAAAGTACAGATATTTGTTATAGAATGTAGTGGAGCAAAAGTAAAACATACCCACTAATATAAATACTCAAGTAGAGTATGTATACAGTACAGTAAGTCTCTGACTTATGAGTTCCATTCCAGGAGCACATCCGTAAGTCTGATTCATTTGTAAGTCCGACAAATTCAATTCCATTCAATTTTATTGGTATAGCATTTTTACAATTGTCATTGTCGCAAAGCAGCTTTACACAATCAAAAAACAAAGTGAGTCTTACATCTTTATCTCGCCTACACAGAGTCAGCACAGTTTTGGACGATGGCCGTAAGTACAGTTTTTATGGATTCACCGCTTGTACAGTTTTGGCATAGTAATTACGTTTCCAATCTTTCTGGGCAAAAAAATAGCTTGTGGACCATATGCAACCTTGTGAAGCGTCGGGCAGTCGGGCCTTACACCATGAGTCAAACCATGTAGGTGAGACAGGGGTATTACACACCTGACACAAATATACAATGTCAAGCATAAAATAAAATAAAACCACACAAGTTTGGTGGTTTGGTTTCACATTATACTTCCATGAGATTGCACCTCCAAATAACAAGGGGAATCCCAGTGATAGGTCCAGCTGCCCTCATTTAAAGGCAGCCCTGGGAAGATGGCTGGGGGAGGACAATGCTCCATGGTGTTTACTGCACACTTGAATGGACACCATTTTGTCTGAGAGCTGTTTCGGACTGTGAATTCTGTCTTTTTGAGGATTTTCCAAAATTAGGATTACAGGGACAGCTATTTTCTATCATCATGCTTCCAAACTGATTCATTGAAATCAGTGAGGCCAACTCATTTCTCCCGCACCACACACGCACACACATACAATATAATGGTCTTTGGACATTTTATCTATTCACTTACACAATGAAATAAAAATGATGAAAATATTGTAGCTAATTGTAAATATTAGTGTCTGGTGCACTGCAGTGTCAATTGTTTTGCACAATAAACATGAGCTACTGTACATCCCCGATTTGTTTGCATCTACGAATGTTTATACATCCGCGGTCCATTTGTATCTGTGAAAATTCATAACTCGAATGTTCGTAAATCAGAGATTATGTGAAAACTGTAAAGAAGCAAATACACTTAGTTACCTTCCACCTCTGGCCAACATATTCTAAAGATACATGTGATTACTGGGAACATAAAGATGACTTTGGACTGATAGAAATACGTCAGTCATCTTCTGTACCGCTTTATCCTGTTCAGGGTCGTAGGGACCTGGAGCCTATCCCAGGAAACTTAGGGCACAAGGCGGGGTACACCCTGGACAGGGTGCCAATCCATCGCAG
>JAQQZT010000039.1:3268268-3278338 GCA_030068275.1 Clarias platycephalus | reverse complement strand
TCCTGTCCCTCAGGGCAATTTACATTCCGGGGCATATGAATGTGGGAGCAGATTTGCTGTCCAGACAAGCTGTGACAAACGGGGAATGGAAACTCCACCCCGAAATAGTCAGTAAAATCTGGAAAAGAGTTTATGTAGCAGAGGTGGACCTCTTTGCCTCGTAAGAAACAGCACAATGTCTCCTTTACTACTCTCTGACTCCTCCAGCTCCCCTGGGTCTGGACGCCATGGCCCATACGTGGCGCAGATTACGCCTTTATGCGTTTCCTCCGATAGCTCTGCTCCCGGGAGTCCTGGTGAGGTCCCGTCAACAGGGTTTGCGCCTCTTGTTGATAGCGCCCCGTTGGCCGACCAGAGTGTGGTTCTCGGGTCTAATATCTCTCTTTGACGCCTCACCGTGGGTGATTTCAGTGAAGAGGCAGGGGACAATATTTCATCCCCAGCCTGAGCTCTGGAACCTTCATGTCTGGCCCCTGAGGGGGACCAATTAAGAGATGCTGGTCTTCCAGCCAGCGTAATTGAAACTATTTTAAGACCCAGTCCACTGCCGAATTGTTTCAGTGCTGGAGTTCCTGCTAAAAAGTTGTCCTCGGGCTTATACCCTAGTACTCTCAGAACGTACATAGCCGCTATTTCGGCTTGTCATGTTCTGACAGATGGGGTTTCTATTTGAAAGCACCCTTTAGTTGCCCGTTTTATTCGTGGAGCTAAATGGTTGAGGCCGCCCACTAGAGCGACGGTCCCTTCGTGGGACTTAGCTATTGTGCTCGAAGGTCTGACACCCCTTTTGAACCACTAGAGTCAGCGCCCGCCAGGCTTCTGACTCTCAAGATGGTTTTTCCATTACTTCTTTGAAGAAAATTGGAGATCTGCAGGCTTTGTCAGTCTCCCCATACTGCCTCGACTTTGCCCCTGGGCTAGTCAAGGCCAGTCTGCATCCTCACTCGAACTATCTTCCGAAAGTTCCATTCTCAACCATGCACCCAGTTGTTCTCGAAGCATTCTGTCCTCCGCCATTTACAGCTCCGGAGCAGGAAAGAGTGTGTCCAGTACGTGCTCTTCAGATTTACGTCCACTGCACCAGCCAGTGGCGTAAGTCAGAGCATCTTTTCATATGCTATGGGGGCTGCAACCGGGGGGGGCGGCCGCCACTAGACAAATGCTGTCACATTGGGTTAGAGATGCTATTGCCCTTTTCCCGCTTTTTCAGGTTGCAGCAAAGTAACCCGAGATGTTTTCAACCTTCCCAAGTTCTCTCACCCCACTCTACTCTTAGTTAGTAAGTTAATAACCCAGTGTAAGTATCTATCCAATTATGGAAACTACAAAGCACTTTTGTAAGCGCCGTCTTCCAAATGCCTAAATGTAAATGTTAATGTGATCAGTGAAGTGAAACTAACAGCTGGAAAAAAAAATTATGCTAAAAGGCTTCATTTTGCTAAGGAGAACAAAGATTGAACTTTGGAACAATGGAATAAGGTCATGTATTCTGATGAGTTTCGATTGTCCCTATTGCAGAGAAGTAACCTGGCTTCCTATACCAGTTCGGTTTAATTTATCTTAGTTTATTTTGTTAAATAATGTTGAATATAACTCAAAGTTTCTGATTTGAGATAAAGTTCATGTCAACTACAGCAGTTTTTTTTTTTTTTAATGCTAGTCAGGAACAAAACACTATTTTCTTGCCTTCTACTGTACCTAACTACTGGTCAATTTCAGACTATTCCTCGTGTAAATATTCATAGAATTCCAAGAATTTATGCATTTCCTTGAAGGATTATGACCTCCTCGGGCATTTCAGTAGAAATGACATGGAGATCATTATTGTGTTCAGGAAATTGAGGTCACGTCTGATTAGCAAACCCTGTTTAACAGCCTGAGCTACATTTTAGTCCTCGGTGACCCTTAGTCCAGTATTCCACATTTTACACTTGTTCTGCTCTGACACACATACCTTAAAGCTTAATAAGAGTCTGTTAATGAGCTAATGAGTTCAACTGGTAGTGAATGGTTATGGAATAAAAAGTAAATATTTGTAATTGTGTTTTATATCTCTTTTGTATGATAGTGTATATGGACCATAGCAAGTTAAAAAAGGAGCTGAAAGTACATGGAGAATTTTTAAATTCATAATGTTCCATTTTAAAGTAACAAATGTATGAGAAAAAAACATATAACTCCAACTTCAATCATTTGACTGTGTAAACATACCTGATGCACCATGTTCATGTTATACCTGCTCACTAACTTACTGTATGTGGAGAGTAGCACCCTGATGGTGCTTATACAGTACACTTTCAACCTTGTGTAAAGACATGTTTTCTTACTTGATACCAATTATCAAGTAAGAAAACAAGTTAGTGAGCAGGTACAACAGGAACATGGATGCATCAGGTATGTTTACATAGTCAAATGACTGAAGTTGGTAGATTATGGATTGCGTAACGTTGTTTTTGAAAGTTTTACACTCAAAAAGTATGTAGCTTTTTTTATCATAAATTTTCCATTTTATTTCCCATAAATGTGTGACTTTGAACTTGAAAATTCTGTTTTGAACTCAGAAATATAATGACCCTATAATGACCCTATTAAAAATGTTTTTATGAACTTCAACAGAAACAATTGGTTTCATTATAAGGTCAATTTTAGATGATGGAGGACATCATAGGGACAGACACTTAAATAGCTCGATATAACCCAGAGGGAGTGTGCAGAGGTCTTTGTTCTGTTATGAAGTGCTGCTGGGTGCGTCTTTTATTGTGCGGTTTGGACGAGAGTAGGATTCAGTTGGTCAGAGCTGACCCAGATTATGTGAAAAATATGAATCTACAAAAGACAGACTCTTGGTCAGAATTCGCTTTGTTTTGTGCTGGTGGTTTTTTTTTCTGCAATTACTAATTAAAATGCAATTAAATAATGAAATAAATAGGCAATTTTAAGTCAAGGTCAGCTAATATTTGCAAACAGATGGTCGTGTTATGGTGGTAATTTTTGCTAATTCTGGCTAATATATCAGAAAGGGAATCTAACTACTTCTCCACTCATTGTGGTAAGTGGGGGTTACAGGAGCACATCACATTACTGCAAATCTGATAGCAATGAACTGATAGCGAAAATAAAGATAGGGAAATAAATCTTAATGGATACTAGGATGTAAATCATTCCCCAAATAGCTCATTCTGAAATTCACCTTCAAGAACACCTTGTTGGTGAAGGATACTTAAAGGAATGGACTGACATTGAGACATCAATTCACAATAACTTTCCACAGCAAGATACCTTTAATACAATGATTACAAATGCATTTCCCCTTTCATCTTTCATTACTTTTTAAGCTTTACATAGAAAAATATATATATATTTCTATGGAAAGTTTGGCTAGCACTGGCAAAAGTGTCATGTTTACTGAAATTAAGTGTATAGGATCCTTTTATCCAGTAGCTTATATGATCGCTGTTCAGTTCTGGCATAGGCCATTATTAAACAAAAATGAGGTTTGCCACAGTGCCACAGAATTCATAGAGAATGATCTCTTGTGGAAAAATAACAAATTTCTACAAATACTACAAGCACCAGTGTTCAAATCATTCAAAGTACCTCTTCTATTCCCCCATTGTCAGTTGAACATCATACATTTTAATGATAAGAAACTGGAAAGATAGTGCATTTAATCCATCTCTATTTGTTTTGACACTTTGCAAATAAGGTAGTGGGTGAAAAGACCATTCCTCGTTTCTCTTGTATGATATAATCAGGGGTTGCAAAAAATCAGATGAATGAGCCCCGGGGTTGCCTCCATTCCTCCTTTGTTACAGTACTTAATTGTTATCATCTGACAGTGAAGGACAGGTCTGGCTGTTGATTTAATCAGATGGGATGCTGTTAATGTGCCTGACTATTGGTTTATGGATGATTTATACTTCTGGGAGCACATATCCTGTGTCCAGTCGGTCAGAATGTCATAGATGGGCATGTGGATATACTGTAGCATGTGCACCCATAAAGGAGGCATTGTTACAGTATGTGAACCACTGTTGAATTTACTTTCATACAAAGCAGAAAAGTGCCATGTTTCACTGGAGAAATAATAAAAAGAAGATAACAATTATATAATTTAGTGTTAAAATGTGCTAGGAAAAAAAAAACTTTAATTAAAAATTCTCATTGACAATATCTCAAAATAAGTGTTTTATTTTGTCCGTATCCGGTAGCTTGAATACAGTAGCTTCTGTATTCAAGCTCTTCAGTTAAATTAGTGTTTAATTCAACAATTCTATCAATTACAGAATGGCAATGTTTTATTTATTTACTTTTTTTTTTTTTAGTTTTGTAATTAACATGACCTACTGTACACCATCGGTTCATTGGGAGTTTTTGTAGGACAAAAGAGAGAGAAAGTAAATTGTTTTACCCTTCTCTTTAAATTGAAGTATAATTATATTATTGTCAGAATTAAATGTGGAATTATCACTTCTGCCTACTTAAAAATGGGTCTACTCCGTTCCAAAACGAAAGAAACAAATAGTAGTCATAATGTCACAAACAAGAGACTAGATGCAAAAAGGACCTTAGCATTTTAATAAGGGAAACAAGCAGAGAAATCAACAGGTGTTCAAGATGCCAAATACAGGCAACATTGTCAAACGATCTGCAAACATTCGCTATGGGACTAGGCAATAATCGTAATAGCAGGAAGCAAACAAATAAAAAAATTAAAAAAAACAGAACAGTCAGTCATACAAAGGTAGTAAGCATGATAAAGTCAGGTAAAGGGAACCCTGAGCATTTACTTTACAAAATGGATATGAGGGAGCATTCCTTAGAGACCTCTCTTGGCAATGGAGAAAGAAATTTAAACTAACACTGACTCGTTAAAAGTACAAGTTTTGTTGGCTTGTATTTTAACACCAACTAAATAAAATACAGCCCAACCCATACAGTATACTGTAGCTCACCTGCTGGATGGGTGAAGTGACAGGACTGCCTGCTGTGGAATGGCCCAACATTTACAGCTTCAGTACCTGATAAAGAAACAAAGCATTGCATTGAACATAACAGAGGTGTTTAATGTAATGCTTAGTTTCTTTATCAAGTAGCTGTACAAGATGATATCAAAAGGTTTCCAGACTAATTCTGTAAGACGCCAACAGATGGCAGCACAACATGCATTCACAGTCACAGGGAGCCCTGACCTTCATAAGTCAATGTGCCAAAGACATCATCCCGTGTACATCGGGAGCTGTGCAACTGGTGTTATTCTTTTTTTGGGGGAGATTTTTTCCTGATTTTCTCCCTAATTTAGTCGTGTCCAATTCCTCCCCGTCACTAGGGGGCTCCCACATTTAAGGCTACTACTACCATTCAGGCCGGGAGGGCCGAAGACTATCACATGTTTCCTCTGAACCGCGTGACGTCAGCCGACCACATCTTTTCTGCTTGCTCATGCACCGTTAGGGGCGGAGTAACACACTCGGAGGAAACACATTAGCCACTCCTTCCGCTTGCGCGAGCTCACAGGTGCCCCTGATTGGCTGTAGAGCTCTCTCTAGACCTCCGGCTGTGAGAGGTAACAGCATCACCCGGGGATCGAACCAGCGATCTCCGGATGATAGGGCGAGCACTTTACCACTGCACCACTCGGAGGCCCGAACTGGTGTTATTCTGACCAGGTTTATCATTTCATCATGGACAATAAGCAAATCTGCCACAGAGACATTTGACTATATTTGACAAGTTTGCGGTGATGCTGCAATGATTTATTTGAGGTGTTTTGAACAGCATACATGCTTCAAGAGCTTTACTGTAAGACAATGAGATCAGGACCTTCAATGAGCTCAACCACCGAAAATGTCAAAACCATTCAGAATGTCATACATGATGTCGATAAATATCGCTGTTCAGGCAAAGTAATGAGGGAAATCATCTAATCGCATGGCTCCTACAGTAGTTCCCTCAATTGCTCAGGTGTATAATGAAATAAAAATGTAAGTCGCTCTGGATAAGAGTGTCTGCCAAATGCCTAGATGTAGACATACTAGCTGCAACTGCCATCTAAAAATAGTAAAACAATTTTGATTAAATTTGATAATTATTTGGACTGAGGCAATCATCAAAATTACTTGTGCTTATAGAGCACGCTTGTCACTTACCATGTCAGGTAAGGTTAAATAAAATATTGTGTGCTGGAGGCATGTTAATGTTAATCAGAAATTGGGGAACTACTGTAGGAGCCATGCGATTAGATGATTTCCCTCATTACTTTGCCTGAACAGCGATATTTATCGACATGCCTTAACCATGCCTTAAGGGGTTAAGCCTAAGTTAAGTGGTTAAGCCTTAAGTGGTTAATGCCTTAACCACTGAGCTACTCTTGCCCTGTATATAAAGCAACTTTATATAATAATTTAACTTTTACTACGTACATAGATATTAGTATCTGCTTAGTTTTTCCTCTAGTTAATACAATGACATATTTTGATGTAGGCTTTAAACGGGTCTATATAAAGTAATATGAGTGCTAATCATAGAGAAATATTTGTGTTTGGAAAACCTGTAAGTGTGACAAGAGGTGCGTTCTGATCGGCCTGAAGTATACTACGCGGGGTGTTCAGCCATGTTTTTTTTGGCTGGGGGATTTTTCCCAGATCCTCCAGCTGCGAGAGGTTTACCACTTTACCACTGCGAAGATTTCCCCTTCATATACTTTTATTCAGGCAGCATTCTTATAATATGAAAACCGTTGAAGATTTTTGCCCCTTGATTCCATTATAGTCCACGACTTACATTTAGAGAATGCCATTAATGAAGTGCCTTTGAGCTATAAAGCCCTTTTGAATGTTCTAACCAGAGAATAACAGCAGGGTAAAGAGCTAATAGCAGAAAGCCCTACCTGTCAAACTGCCTCTAATTCCATTAGAATTCTTCCTACAGTAGGTCAGTGCGCCAGATCAATCAGATTCATTTTACAAAACACTCAGATTGCAAGAGGTGCTCAGCTTCAGCAGCAGAAAGGTCAAATTTCTTCACAAGGATCTCTGCAATTTCTTTTCCCTTACCGTCTCCAAAACAAACCAGCTTCAGAATGCACCATGTCAAAACCACATACATTACCCAAACCCTATCTTTATACCACATAGTCTCCATGCCACAGCAGCTTTAAATAATACCTCATTTAAGCTACTACCTCACTTTCTAACCACAACATTACCAATCCACACTGCCTTCAAACCAGTTAATCTACCAAGTACAGATCGCAACATTAGTTTTAAATTAACAATAACTACTCCAACAGCTACAAGTTACAGGTTTGAATTCCCAACATGCCACATTCATCCATGCGTGAGAGTCCAAGAATACGAAATTGTCCATGCTTTCTGTGTAGGCGGGTTCGTGAATTCTCCTCCCTACAGCATAGTATAGTATAAAATGATAGTGTAGGATAGTATAGGGTAGCACATTCTCTCACATTTCATACACATTTCCATAATTTTCTTTTGATTATGTAAAGCTGCTTTGCGACAATGATCAAGGTTAAAGGTGATCAAGGTGCTATATAAATGAAATAAAAAGTGAATTGGATTGAATTAAATTGAACAGTCATATCATCCACAGATATTCCACAGATGACAGAGAGTACTTTCCCAAATATTGTTCTTTCTCTTTAGCTTCATTTATTTTAGTTATTTGTGCAAATCTGTTTTGTTTTCTCCCTGATTAGTCTCTATGTTCTGCTTTGTCTCCTTTGTTACTAAAATTGCAAGATATTGGTAGATAATTTTGCTAGTTTTTAGGAATTTATTTCTTGAAAGTAGCTACTGTACTGTACGTCAGGGGTAGCTCAGTGGTTAAGGCATTAGACTACTGTTTGGAAGGTCCCAGGTTTAAACCCCACAATCACAAGTTACCACTGTTGGGCCCTTGAGCAACGCCCTTAACCCTCATCTTCTCAGATGTGTAATGAGATAAAAATGTAAGTTACTCTGGATAACGGCGTCTGCCAAAATGCCTAAATGTAAATTATCGGCCAAACTTCTTTCATATGCAAGTTTAGTAATATTTGACTAGAAATAAGCTTAATAATCTGATATTTGGTTTTTGTGTGATCTTTAATAATTAAAAAAAAATTATAAATAGGTTTGCCTAGATTCAAGATTCATCTTTTGTTGTTGTTTTTTTTTGCTTGATAATAACCAAGTACACACTGTAAAAAGTTATCAGCGTTGGGGGACATTACTTTTTAAGGTAACTAATTACATTACAAAATTACTGTCTTTACAAAGCAATCAGTTACATACAGCGTTACTTTCTGATAAACGTAACTAGTTAGAGTACTTTTCCATTGCAGAAAATGAAAACTCCTTTGTGATTCCTCATGCATGTTATTAAGACCTTTATAATTATTTTACCATCATCACTCAGCGAATTCTGGCCCATAATCTGTTAACTACTAATACCCCTATCTCACCTACGCGGTTTCGCGTGGTGGCCGTAAGTACGGTTCATCATGATTCACCGCGAGTTTTGGTGTTTTTGTCAAACGTTTATGGTGGTTGATGTTTAGTACACAATCTATGACTGCTACAAAATTTTCACATATTAGTCAAGTTCTCACCTTTGAATCAAAGTGAAATCAATACTTGTGATTAAGTTGGTATTTGGCTTGGTTTGTTTTCTCAATGCACATAATTAAATGAGTAAAAAAGAAAAAAAAAGTTAACTGAGGAGGACATGAGGCTGAAAGAATTATGCATAAAGGTCCTTCTTTCACTTAGCAGAGATGTAAAAATCTGTCATGATCCCGTGATTATTTCTTTATTTTTTTACTTTGTGTCCCAGAAAGACTCCATTTCCCATCATCCACTTCACTACAGCACCTTATTTGGTTCAGGTGAGTACAATTACAAGTACTCACCTGAACCAAATAAAGTGCAGGTGAGTACAATTACAACATGGCTGTCTACTGTATACAGTATACATAGCCTGTATTTGAGTTGAGTCTGTTTTGTTGAATTCACTGTAGTGGTCATCATCTTCATCATCATCAGATTAAGCTAAATTGGTGTTTTCAAATTGCCTGTAGTGTTTGAGCTTTATGCCCTGGGATGGTTTGGTACCCCATCCAGGGTGTGTCCCCCTTAGTGCCCCAAGGTAGGCTCCAGGCCTTCTGTGACCCTGTACAAGATGAGTGGTATAGACAATGAGTGAGTGTGTATTGCATCAACACATTTTCTTTGTTTGTCTGTCCAAATCTCAGAACTTTGGCTTTATCCTTTGACTCAGTCTGCACCTTGAGGCTTAGTTTAGAAGCTCACATCCACAGAAAAAAAATTATAACCTATAGGACATGACATGTTTTTTATACTTCCTGCATGTGGGTCAATTCAGGATCTAGCTTTCTCACTACAATCAGATCATGCTAGAGCAAATGCAAAAATTACCAGAGAAGAAATCACACTCCTGTTTGGTTCAAGCAGATTATACACGGCATATGTGAAAGTAATGTACAGTATATATGCTACAGTAAATTAGATTGCCTGCAATAAATTGTTTAAGAAGCAATTTTAAAATAACTTATTTGGACAACAATAATTTATTTGGAAAACCTTTAAAATAAGCATAAAATTCAATTGATAGTCTGTTGTAAAACTTCAGTTTCAACCATAGAACACTCTGTTAAAACAGATAATGGTAGAAAAGTGTCTAAGTAAAACTTATTAGTGATAAAATCAATAGCAAGACCCTGTTAGCTATTATAAATCCTCTGAAAACTGTGTAAAGTTGTGAATGCTTTTTATAGTGCTTAAATTACCTACTTTAATTCTTTTTTTATTGCACACCAGCCTCTGTATGTGATGCAGTGATTTGCTCATCAATCTACACCAGTGGTTCTCAACCTGCGGCCCGCGATGCTGACCACGTTAAAAAAAAATTTTTTAATTAAAAATTAAAAATAAATAAAATAATAATAAATGGTTTTACAATTCATTAAAAAATTATTAAACAAATAAATGTATTGAACAAACTTTGAACTATATTTTTGTCACATAAAATTATTTTTTCATATATGCGCA
>JAQQZT010000039.1:3227848-3241287 GCA_030068275.1 Clarias platycephalus | reverse complement strand
TGAACAAATTGAAAGCCGAAGGGCTTCTGTGTCATAAATAAGTGTTATTTTTCATTTGCGGAAGAAAAATGTAACAATATTTTCTAGGTCACCTGGTCATTTTTTTCTTACTCCCAGCTTTTTATCAAAGCCATGCAGTGTTGTTTGAATTACTTTTCTATAAATTAAGGGTCATTTATTGCTATGTACTGTAGTAAAATCACATTTTGCAGTTTAACCCATTTTGACATTTCAAAGATCCTGATTAGAAAAGCACAATACCATTTTGATAATAAAGACATTTTTATACTATAAAACCAAAATTGGTTCTTCCTCCTGATTCATGTAGAAAGAAGGATGGTGTAGGGAGTAACTGGCAACCTGATGAATCGTATTGTACAGTAATGGCGGAGCTTGTGCTAAAAATGTTTCATTCAATAACATGCATGGCTCAAGGACAGGGCTTTATTGATTTTGTATTTGCTCTGCTTTTCCACCATTTGCTCATTTCCTCTCATTTCACCTGAACACAACCAGGTGCTACTAATTAATGCATCGAAATTAATTACAAACCGTTCCAAACTAAAATGTTAATTAAAACTAATATAAGAAGTCAGAGCAGAAATATAAGTGTATAATGAATTTGGCTTTGCTTTTGCTCCCGGTAATTGAATTTAAATTTAAAATTACAGCACACTTTCAACATTATTTGTTCTTGTTTGTAAGAGACTTTCCTTTGCCAGACCTTTTCAGTGGCTTTGCAGTCGTTTTGTTCCTTCTTGTGCTTGATGAATTCCAGACCGAAAACTCTATTACTGAGGAGTGTAAACATAGGGTTTGTAATGAGTGTGTTCGAAAGGAGTGGGTGTTCTCGGCGTTCGTAGTAATTATAGCGGAGAGTCTGAGCAATGGGGTCCTTTTGGGTTCCTCTGTACCAACAGAACAGGGCAAAATGAAAGGCAGTTATTCTCTATCAGCAGATAGAGTTCTGGATTTGAAAATACACTGTAAATACACCAAATTTACTATTTATTTATTTATTTATTTATTTGTTTGTTTGTTTGTTTGTTTGCTTGTTTGTTTTTTGAAACAGCTTGTTTTTTGCAAAACCTTTAGTACAATAAAGTTCATTAGCATGCAATTTATTAGTATGCCTGGCACCAAGGTATAAGGTCCAATCACTCTCAACTTATTCAACATTGGTGTAGCTTCTTTTGCTAGCTCTTTTTTTTATCATACCTTTCTTTAGGTTTTGATTTACATAAAGTATGTCTGCAATTGAATCTCCCTCGAATTCATTACAAGAGATAAGGAGCTTATGATATGGTTGGTATGGAGCTACACTAATTACGTTTTAGTGCATTGCAGTGACTCATTACCATGGTATCAATAGTGAGCGATCTATTAGTTTCTCCTATAATTTGACGACGAGATTCCACTATGTTCAGCTCTGTAGTTTGGGTAATTAGTGCTAATTGCATGAGGACAGCAACTGCTGACTGAATTTATGGCTGAGATTCAATCTACCATGCAAATGCAACAGCATTTAGCATTTGATTAGCACTCGGCTATGGTTGTTGTCATCATGAAAGAAGAGAGGCGGAAACCCAAAACGGCGGATCAGTCCATATTAGAGTAAAGCGGTTCAAAGAAAATTGTAAACACGGTTATTACACTGCTGTTCAAGCACAAGTGCAGTTTACAAAGCGAATGCAATCGAGATAAGTATAGCAAATATGACAGGATGCAGTGGATAATCATTTCATGACATAAATCATTTTTAGTAAGTGCTTTATGTTCTTTGAAAGTGCCAAAACAAAAATACAAACAAACAAACAAGATAATAAATGTTTTCTTTATATTGCTTGTCTAAGTAAATGTGTCCAATTTCTCATCACTACAGAACTGACGATTCAAATAGTGTGATGTGCTTCACAGGTATTATACTGTATATTAGATATGTCTACGTTGAAAGACACCCTGAGCAAATTGCCCAGTGTTAGATTAATACATCGGGTGTTGAATTAACATTAACATTAACATTAGCGGTTTTAATGAGTCCAATCAACACTGGGGATTTTACTACATGCTCAGCAGTGTTGGAGGACGTTACTTTTTAAAGTAACTAATTAGATTTTAAAAAAAATTACTGTCATTAAAAAGTAATCTGTTACATTACAGCGTTACTTTCTGATAAAAGTAACTAGTTCGAGTACTTTTCCATTGCAGAAAATGGAAACTTCTTTGTGATTCCTCATGCATGTTGTTTTAGTCAAGACCTTTATAATTGTTTTACCATCATCACTCATTGAAGTTTGGCCCATAATCTGTTAACTACTAATACCCCTATCTCACCTACGCGGTTTCGTGCGGTGGCTGTAAGTGCGGTTCATCATGATTGACAGCAAGTTTGACTGCTGTGGTGAGATAGGGGTATAACAGCAGGAATAACACAGGGGGCGAGTTATCGGGGACGGGTCTTGTAGGACAACGGAATGACTGCTATCTGGCACACAGATTAGATTACATAAAAAATTGTCTGAATAACGAATTACATTTTTGAAAATATAACTAAATAACTGAGTACTTAAATGGCAGTCCTAACGCATTAGATTACTCATTAGATCAAAAAAGTAATCCAAGTACTTTAATGCATTACAAAGTTACACACGTTACACCCAACACTGCTGCTCAGTATATCCAAATGTCTGACCCGAATGACTAGATCCCCTTAGATTTACTTTAATTAAAAAAATAAAAAAAAACCATAATATAAGATAACAAGATAGAACCAAGATTATTTGGAACTTGCAAAATGAGATTGAATAGAACCAGTATCAGTTCTGATACTTTGAAAAATGTTAAATGTTCTTGTATTTGGCATATTTGCAAGGCCAGTGAAGTCAGAGGCGCCACCCTGTAGACTTTTCCACTTCCCTGTAGTTCACTGATGTGCTTTAGAAAAAAAAATTTGCATGTAAACACCATCATGGGAAAGTTTTTACAAATTTCTCTCTTGAGATGCACATTGAATTGCAAATAAACCAGAAAACACTAGCCCTAATTTGTTGACGCTGCCCCCAAAACAACTTAAACACACTTGAGACCCACTAATTATCCAAGATTTACTGTGGATTTAAGGTTAATTGGGCTACAATATTACAGACTTATAGAGTAACATATACAGTGTAAATGAGCTGTGAGGAGACAGCAGAAGTCCCTGAACACCATGAAGTTTTTAAGAGATGAAACAAATGAAGAGAGAGAGAGAGAGAGAGAGATCGGATACACAGATTTAATGAAGTCCCAGTAGGCACTGCTGCTCTTATTGCAGCATTAATTTGGACCAAATGCACACTGCGCATCGAAGTAAACAGGTGTTTGTGGCGGTTTTGATAATAAGGGTGGGAAAATACAGTAGCTTTGCTTTTTTTAGAAAAAAAAAAAGCTGCTGTGAGCAAACATTGATTTGAGTTCTGATCCATCGATAAATAGGCTAATGACACAAATTAATATAATGCATGATTAGATAATGAAATACATACTTATTTTAATTTATCAGGGGAAAATACAAGAATCATCATAAACATCTCTAGTTTTGGTCAAAGCAAAAAGAGAAAGCCCTAAATCAAGATAGCAGTGATTACAGAGCCTAATCTCTTTTTTTCTGCTTTAAAAAAAAAAAAATGTTTATCTCAGAGCAGCTCATTTATACTTGTCTGAAGGTGCACAGAATTGAACGATCCATCACCAAAACAGCAACAGCATTTGCTTTCAGAACAAATTTCTCTTTTATGGCTCATTGGCAACATACTTAATAAAAGCAAGGACAAGAACAACAGTTTATGGCCATGTTTAAGTTTCCCAAGAGGCATAAAACTGTTATTTATTACTCCTCTATCAGGATCGGAGTGTCCTGCTCTAATAAATCAAACACAACCCAAAGAGAGATGTGGCTCTGTAACACAACACTAAAATGGTTTTAGAGGAAAACTGTCCCTTGAGGCTGTGAAGTGGTAAAATCCTGCCCAGTAAGGTTTCAGCTCTACAGTACACTGTGAACATAAATTAGTTGCCATGTATTGAAAAAAAAAAAAAAAAGGTATTGTTATTAATGAAGATATATAATTGATAATGTAATTAAAGGCAAATAAGGGACAGAAGATGGCCCAAAAAAAGACAGGAGGTTTTAGTGTTTTAGAGGTCTTAGTGGTTATCTCATATCGTTGCTGTGCTAAGATGTACACAGGAGAACATGGAGGAAAAAATAATAATTTAAAAATGAATGATGTGATCCAATGAAGGCTCGGAGAAATACAAAACAAGCTGAGCCCGTTTCAGTCCGAGTGACATTTCTGTTTGATTTCTGGAGCTCCATCGTTTTTGTGCTGACAGAGATGTGTTTGTTTAACTGGCACTGTGATATATCACACTGGAGAAAGTGTGACAACATGACAGAAAGAAATCAGTTATCTGCGTGTGTGCATGGGGGGGGGGGATCAGGTGTGATGGTATGGAAACAGACTGATGGAAGGTAAACACGCAGATGGCAGGAAAAAGATGTCAAGATGTAGGAACAGATAAAAATGTGAGTTTTGGTCTGATAACTTTTTTTTTTTATATATCTGTCAAGTCTGAGAGAGTTTTTAGGAGTAAAATATCACAACTGAGAATTTCACTTCTGGCCTTTAAAATCACCTGGAATTCTAGCAGAAATTTTTGATTGTCAAATGTTGTGGTGATGTTAATTTGGCAACATTACAGACATTGGGGCGACGTTGGTATTAGTGTTGGTACAAATGCCCCTAATACAATGGTGCAAAAATGACTTCAAAACAACACAAAGAGATTAGATTAGATTAGATTAGATTAGATTGGATTGGATTGGATTGGATTGGATTGGATTGGATTAGATTAGATTAGATTGGATTGGATTGGTGGCACGGTGGCTTAGAGGTTAGCACTGTCGTCTTGCATCTCCAGGATCTGGGTTTGATTCCCACCTCCATGTGCATGGAGTTTCAGAATCATGGATGTTCTCCCGGTGCTTAATGGGTTTCCTCCGGGTACTCCGCTTGGCTCCCACAATCCAATGTGGTAAATGAGGGTATGGATCCATATGTACAGGGGTGAGATCAGATTAATGTGCAGTAGGTAACAGGGATATGGTGTGTACAATATAACTGTGTAACCATTATGCATGATATAAGACATGTCAAAAAGATAATATGCCCAACATGGTGTACATATGTATATGAATATTTGTATGATGCAGTATATACAGCATAAATATGGGTGGAATATACAGTAGTGCAATGATGAAGCAGTAAAATATAGACTGAAAGCGATAGTGCAGTAGTGTAGTGATTAACATGCCAAGATCAGCTGCTCAGTGCAGCCACAGGAGGGAAAAAGCTATAAAAAAGCTAAAGGCACCTGTAGCTCCTGCCGTATTGGGGAAGAGTGAATAGTCCATGATTAGGGTGAGAGGCATCTTTTGATAATGCCCTTTGTTGACACCATTTCTTGTAAATGTCCATCATGGTAGGTAGCTGTGTGCTGATGATTCACTGATGATCCAACGCAGTGCAGTTGCCGTACCACACTGAGATGTAGTTTGTGAGGATGCTCTCAGTGGTACAGTAGTAAACTCTAGTACCATGAAAAACAGATGGGACTTTTTAAATCAGATATTAATAGGAAGGTATGCAGTCCTGGGTGAAAAGGGAGTATAAGAGAGGGGACAATGCGCACCCCTGCGGAACATACTGTAAATGCATAAGCCCCCACCTCTGTTTTTATCTGAGCATGCTCATTCTCTATCATCTCTGAAAATAGCGCGTTCCACAAGCTCCAGCACACTGTTTAAGTTGCCGATGTGGAGCCAGGTTTTTGAGAAAACCATAATATTGCAGTCCATAATCAGTCTTTGCTTGAGGATCCAGATCCTGAGCTCATTCAGTTTATTTTCCAGGGTCCACACATTAGCGGGGAAAAATACTAGGAATCGTGTTTGTGTACATGTGATTGATATCCAAAGGTGACTGTCTGTCGTAGGTTATACTTGCACTGCTGAATTACATGGCCATGCAGAAGAACGATGCGTAAATAAGCACAAACTCTGCAAATCTGAACAGACTCTGATCCTCGCTGTGTGTACTGAAAGCCTGGCCTTCTTGGTCTACTAGATGCATGATATGATCAAATTCAGTTCAGAATCAGTTCGGTGGTGAATGGATGTTAATCTACATAAATGTTCCAAATACAGGTTATAGTTGCATTTGCAATGGTGTTTTTGGGTCGTTCATTCAACATTATCTTAATGTCATTTTATCAAAGTCATACTAATGTTGAAAAACATTATCCTGATGTTGTCCCAACAGTGAACATCATTGCAATATTGTTACATCCAACTTACAATGGTCATCCAATGCATTCCTGTATCCAGGGTTGCCAGGAAAATTCCCAGGGTTTAATTTTAATTTGTAAAAAGTATATGATATGATATGATATGATATGATATGATATGATATGATATGATATGATATATGATATGATTCTGTAGTATAATATAATTTATTACACTTCTGTTGACTTGGAAATGGGTACATCCTGTTCATGTCAGTAGCTCATAATCAATTTAACAGTTTACATCCTGAAATTCTCAATCAGCATACAGGAAGTTATTTCTGAATTATAAACAGGAGATTCTCCTAATTAGAGATACTAAAATATTTCTAGTCTCTTAACATTTAATCAAAAATCAGCCATCACTAAGGTATGATACGTTAGCTGCTGTGCCTTTCACCCTGTTTTTTTTTTTTTTCCTTCTAAATTTCACCAGCAGCAAAAGAGAATTTTGTTTTAATAAATAAGTCTTTATTCAGTCTGTATAAGCATAAATAATTTGTCTCAGATGTACCTCACTTACCTATGAAAAATGTAATTCCAGAGGCTGAACCTTTCTGCATAAAACACAGGAGATGTTTAGAAATCATGTTCTGCATTATTTGGGCTCACCTTTTCTCTTTACCTGAATTATCTTTGCTCTTGCTAAAAAGATATTGACATCCATCTGTCTAGATTTTACCCAAAAACAAGCCATGTGAACAACAGCAAGTTAAATTCTTCTCCAAACCAGATGGAGAATGCCCTCAGGAAAGAAGATGAAGAGAAGAAAAAGCAGCTGCAGAGAGTTCAAGGTGAGGATCAGAGAGGCCATGGATGGCGATAAGAAGGACTTGCACACAAAATGCAGATGAAGTGTGAAGTGAGGCTTTGACTGGACCAGCTGCAAATCACCCATCAGAGAATTCATTGGTCATTCCTTTTTTGTTGCCAATCACTGCTGTTCACCTCGCAGCACAGCACCTGGTGCTCTGATTCACCTTCCCCATGCCTAATAACATTAACAGTCATAGCTGCCATTTGCACATCCTGACATCAGTGAACTGCCATCTTCACTTCTTCGCTCTTTGCTGGCCTCCTGCCACTCCAGCTTGACATTTGCACTTGGACAGGTAGACAAAAGTGGAAAGTTGATGGGGTTGACCTTGGTGTATTGAAACTCTGTGCCAAGTTAATGTGTGAAATCCCCCAGCACATTTTCAATCTGATATATTGCTTGGAAATGGTCCTATCATGTGTGGTCCCCGTTCCCAAGAGAGGACCACAATGCGTCTTAAAAACCTTTGAGTAGTGGCCCTAATATCACAGAAATAACTGATATTAGCTCACTTTTAACCTCTGGTAATGATGCTGATGGCCCCAGGCAGTTTTGATTTCAAGATGTCATTCAAGTAGATTAAGTATTAATCTGACTGCTGAACATTTAGATGAAAGAGGTAATGCTGGTACAGCTTATGTTATTTTACTTCTCCAGTGTATTAAAAAAACATACAGTATAAATAATTGCAAAGAATCTCTGATCATGCAGGTGAGCGCATTCATCATATAATGGGTAAAGAGCTATCTGATGGCAAAACATGGTTTGCTTGGGAATATGGATGTCAGACATGGCCTTGAGCAGTCTCCTGACTTCCCAGTGGGACTGGTTTGGCTCCTTTTCTGTCCAACTTGTTCATCTCCAATTTTGTGTAATGGCCTTTGCAGCCATCTTTCAATGACATAACTATAGTTGGGCATACTAGTGACAGAATAGACCATGAGCAGAGCAAAGTGAACCAGCTACAGCTTAGCATAAGCAGAACAAATGAGATGGTTGACTTCAAGTGATCAAAGGAGGTTTGATGATGAAATGTACATTAATATAAAAACAACTTCTTGTAAAATAGCTTTCCTCTAGTAACACCTGACGTATTAATAGCTGAAATTCCAAACTAGCAACCATTTGGGGCAAATATAAATTTTCCCTACATTTTCTTCCTAGCTAATCAGGTTATATGAACAAAAATGAACAGCAATGATTAGGGGTGTAATGGTACACAAATTTGTAGCATTTGGTATACAACATTCAGTTCATTGAGCATTGTGAGTCATGTGAGTGCGGTCTAGCTTTAACTAGTACAGGACAATTTTCTTCATTAATTCAATGAATTAGAATTAATGGAACAAGCTGCAGGTTGCTGGGAAGATCCAAATATTACTTCAGGTATATAAAATGTATACAGGTTTTAAAATGAACAAGTTTACTTAAAACTTAAAAGTTTACTTAAAACAATCTAAGCTAACTCACCAGACAGAATTACATCATTTCCAACTTGCTACCCTGGTAACTAACTCAGGTGATTAATGTATATTACAGCAAACTGTATACTCAGTGTTTTAGAATGGAGGTTTTCGTGTTAATTCATCTAAAGCTAATATTTAGCATATGACATTAGGTAAAATAAAAACAACTATAGTCTGTTTTATTTTTCAGGACTTGAAGATCAGCTGTTCTGGAACAGTTCTTGCAAGAACGGTATTGTCAAGTGCATTTGCAAAAACCCATCAAGCACCATGATGAAGACCTTCACAGGAAATCAAGACCAAAATTTACCTCTGCTGCAGAGAAGTTCATTTAAAATTACCAGCCTCAGAAATCACTAATTAACAACCAGCACCTCAGATTAAAGCCGTTATGAAGACTTTACAGAGCAGATACATCTCAATATTAGCTGTTCAAATAAGATTATTGCATATTTTGGATGCCTTCAGCAATGTTATATAAATCAAGAAAGACCATGGAGAGAAGTAATCAGTAACCCTAAAAAAAAAAAAAATAAAAAAATAAAAAAAAAATATATATATATATATATATATATTTTTTTTTTTTTAATTTTTATTTTTTTATATTAACATTTGCATGTGTGCTGCAGGACATAATTAAAGCAATTTTCTGACTCCAGAGAGTTAAAGGAGAACAGATAAAGTGAAAGGAGAACAAATATTTTTAGAATGCAGGCTGAGAATTTGCAGCAGGTAAAAGCCTTTATATATACAGAGTCAGCCAAAAAATGTATACAGATTTCAGGAAAAGAAAACTTGTATAAATATTTTAATATTAAAATTATTGCCATATGTTATACTGGTAAATCTGATAATTTTAAGATAATAATATGATAATATTATTAATATTACATTAATATAATGTATATCATATTTTTTTTTCTTTTCGTGTATACAATCTTTTTGCCTGCCTCACTACGGAATTTCAACTCTGCTTCATGAGCTAGGGGACAGGGCTTTCAATCATTAAAATGCATTTCCAAAGTTTATCAAGTATATCACAGGTTCAATCATAACCTTGTGATTTTCATCAGCTTGGCCCAATGTACAAACTGAATGAGTGTGTTCATTAAAGCAGCTCTATCAGGCATATTGTTCTCATAACTCAAGAAAACAAAACAAACGTGTGCTTAATTTATAATCAAACGAAGCAGTAATTGCTTTTTTGTCTTGCAATCAGGGTAAATCTATAGTGCAACCAAGCAGACACTACAGACCTTCCACCTTGTATGCATAATAAATCACATACACTCCAAACACATAACCCCCCCCCCCCCCCACCACCGATTTATTTTCAAAAAAATTTCTCTTCTAATTTTAATTGCTTTCGGATAGACTTACTGTTTCCCATCATGTAAAGAAATGCTCGTGTCAAGGTTTCGAAAGGGATGCGTGGGTTTTCATTTTGATGAGTTGATGCTCATGCCAGGCAGGGATGACAGGCTAAATCATTTAACCAGGTATTTTTAGAAGCAGGGGCGTCTAATAAGATAAACAGTAACCCGAGGACAGGCGAGCTCTGTTTGAACAGATGGCACACTCGTTTGAAAACTGATTAAGTTGCAGCAGCTAAACACACCATCATTACACCAGACCAAATATGTAACGCCTCAGGGATGGAACCACCTGTAAAGGTTGTTTAATTTATGCAAAATACTAAAATCGTGACACAGCTAAAAGCTGTTTATATATAGCAGAATGCAACTTCCTCAATTTTCCTGGTAATTATTATCCAGGGGATATTCATTTTATTTCCTCTCACTCATTCTCTATATTGCTTATCCTGTACAGGGTGGCAGGAGGCCGGGAGTCTAACCCAGGGGGGTGCCAGTCTATCACATGGCATACTACAAGCATGCACATACATTTTGCATTTCTCAGGAACTGTTATGTATACTATGTAATTCTATGATATATGATAATATTGCATAAAACTTATTTGCTTGTTAGCCCTTTTTTATTCTGTTAATATGTACAAAAGCTATGTATTTGAATTAAAATGGAAATACCTCTGAATTTGACAACTATTTTAAAGAAACTGGAATATTTTTTGTATCACAATGTGTAAGAGGTTCTATGGACTCTGTGCCACAAATTTTGATAATAATAATAATAATAATAATAATAATAATAATAATAATAATAATAATCTAAACGAATGTGAAATAAAGTGTTACAAATTCCCATTCAGTTTATTTTTTTCCAGAATTATCATTTGGCTTTTTCAAAACCTGGTATGATGATACACTGACATGTCAGTTAAGGTAACATTTAGAGTCAAATGAGAGCACAGGAAGCATACTGGGCATTTGTATTATTAGTAAAATAATTAATTCCGTAAATAGCAGGAACCCAACCTTTACGATTTTAGTGATGAGCAACAAAAAAAGGGATGACAAATCAAGCTGTGTAATCATCTGAGACTGCACTTCTGTGACCTTGGGTGTTTCATACAGCAGCTGTCTTTGTGCTGAAAGGGCTTTCAGAAGTGATGACTAAAGAGTAAAAAGCAATAAAAAAATACGGCATAATAATTAGAAACCTGCAGTCTACTTTGTCCAGAACCCAGATGCTGTTCAGCTTGAAGCCAAATGATTTGAAGCAGCTGTTAAATAAAAAAGAGTTCAGAAAAGATAGAAGGCTAATGTGGGCAATCTGAACACAGCTTGATTAAATGCAATTGTACTGCTTTGTATTTCTAAATAATAATTGAAGAATACGGGACCTTTTCAGTGGCATCAGTGGCATCCTGTGGCGCAAGTGAAAAACTCATTTTGACAGCAAAATTAGACAAATGCCATTATCAGGCTTCGCTCATTTTGGTAAATTAGTGTCTAACACTATTATTGACACTAAATTGCATAGCTGCATGGCCACAAACAGAACTGCAGGCTGATTTATCAGTTGACACAGCTGTGGAAGGTGGAGTTATAGCATTTTGCAAAATGTTCCAAAATTCACAATGGCATTTGGTATTTGTGTTTTTAAACACCCTTGTGACACAAAGAAACCATGCACAACATATCCTATAACATTTCATAATTATTGCTTCTTTTGGTAAAACTTTTGCTGTAAAACCGTTTAAAGTTTCTCATTCACAAGTATAAACAGATTGTGCTCAAATGTGATTCATAATTTCTTACATCTATTCACTGAAGTCACATCTCTAAATATATACAGTGCTGTGCAGAAGTTAGCCAGACTTTCTTGTATTGTTTAATTGCCTCTCATTTTTTGCAAGTCACATTTTCAGTCCCTGTCCCTGTTTCAGAAGAAATGTTTTTGGTGCAGATGATGACAGATGATCAGGCCGGTAATTAGTGTACTGGTGATGCTGAATGCTGCGTGGTTGGAACAGACGAGTGGGGAAATTTAAATTCTTAATAAAATAAAATCTTTAGGCATTTGCAGCCTGTCGCAGTAAAACATTTGTTCCCACTAAATTTTTTTTTAACTATATCATTTAATTTAATATGAAGAAATGAGGGAGGATCAGAACTTTTACACAATACTGTAAATCGTTTATCCTTTGTGGAAACATCCGTACATTAAGTGTGTAACTAAACTGCTAAAAAATAATTAAACTTCTAAAAAATAATAAAGAAATGCAAACACAATGAACAAAAAGGTGTCTCCCTTCTTCATTAGCTCAAGGTTTCAGTAATCATCTGTGCTTAAGTGTATGCATTATTTTATCTAAAGCTAAAGATCACAGAGAATCATTTGTAAATACAGTATCAAGCCAGTCTTTGATTAATAGGTTTTTTTTTATGACAAAATACAGTTTATTCACATGCATAGGACATTTAAATGTAAGATAGAGATCATAAATACACTAATGGGTTGTAAATGAAATGACCACAAAACAAAGTCTTATTATTTCAGAAAATGTATTTTACAGTATTAACCTATTATTATAAGCAGCAGTTGAACTAACTAGAGTTTGAAATTGATTTTAAATAAAGTCAAGGTAAGGTTAAATATGTTTTTCTTGCCTATTTGAAACAGACTTAAGGGGATTAGAGGCATACGTAGTCAAATCAAGGAGGAGTAGATTTCTTCTGATTGTTGTTGAGTTTGTCTATTGAGTCTTTTCTTGCTTTCATCCTACAGTGTGTTAAGGCTTGGGTTTGGGTTCAACTGCATTTAAAAGCAGCAATCTAGACATTGTTGGAAAAACCCGGTCTCTGATGTCTCAACTTAATAAAAACTGCAAGGCCTTGAGATTTACAGTATGTGGTTGCTTTGCATAATCTCAGGTGTACACCTAGGAAATAAACTTAACTAACCATGTGGCCCCTCTGTGCATATGAAGGCAATAAATATGGAAGTGGATTTTGAATATAACCAAACCACATATTGAGTAGCATTTGAATTTATGTTTAACAGAAAGGTTAAATGAGCCTCTTTCCTAACACGCTTATTACAATGGATTTGTTAGATGATGTGTTGCGATAGGCAATTAAAATAATGTCTGATGTCTTAAAATTACTGATTACAAAAAAGCACAGAAGGCGTTTTGGAATGTTAATTTCCTGTGAATGATTTTCACTAAATGAGCGGTGATCAGTGGAACACAATCACAGAGGGATATTGAATTTTAAATTAACCGCGTTATCATGACTAGCAGATACAGCAGATGTATAATGATTGTGAGTTGTGTGTGTGTGTGTGTGTGTGTGTGTGTGTGTGTGTGTGTGTGTGTGTGTGTGTGTGTGTGTGTGTGTGTG